>QVRM01001669.1:0-270933 GCA_003439945.1 Dermanyssus gallinae
TATACATATATATATAATATAATATAAGTGTGTTGCAAAAAATTAGCAACTCATGTTTTTTTTGTGATAATTTCGGCTTGGTTTATTTGAATGGCTTGATGAATTTTAAGCGCATGATGTACATGACGAAACATGAGTATAGTGTTGATTTCATTGCAATCTCAACATCGGTTCATACAAAAATAAAAAAAGTGTGAAAAACAGTGTTGCAAAATATTAGCAACAATTGCGCCTTACAGCGTATTCGATTCTTAGCAGGGCTGTATGACTCATTTGAAACTACCTATTTTATTCTAGAAACGGGTTTTTCGTCCTTTCTTCTGAATCAAATCGTAAACTCGGTCTTTCATGGAGTTAATGAGCTGTTTGTAAGTACGAAAGTGGAATATTAGTCCATGCTTGCTGGACAGCTTCTTTGAGGTCCGACAAATGATTATATTGTCAACCATTTGCGTAAATCTGCTTTACCAATGTCCCCAAAGATTTTCAATAGGATTCAGGTCTGGACTTAATGCCGGCCAGTCAAAAAGTGGCACTCCTTGTTCTTGAAAAAGGCTATAGTGCTAGCCGAGGTATGAAACGTGGCGTTGTCTTGTTGAAAAACTGCGTCAGGTCCCCCAATTCTTCTGAAGTGGGCTTCTAACTGGGAACCGACAATGCGCTGGTACATGTCAGAATTGTTTCGGCCCACAATCTCGACTAGATCAGACTTCCCATTATATCCAAACGCGCCCCAATATTTCACAGAGCCACCACCGGCCACACGTTTCGAGAACCATTTAGGTTCCTTCCGTAAGTCGTGGCCAATAGTACTGACAGCCGTCAGGGCCATCGAGATTAAATTTCTTTTCATCCGAGAAGACGATGTTTTTCCACTCGTTATCCCAAGTTTGGTATCTATGCGAAAATTCACGCCGTGCGACAATGTGCTTCGGTTGCAGTCGCGGCACAAGCTTCCTTTTCGCGTATCGCACGTTTTTGTCAAAACTTAACACTCGGTACACTGTGGATCGGTGCACTGGCACTCCCAAAGTAGTCCTGATCCTGGAAGAAGACATTTGGTCATGAGTAGCCAACTGTATGATCCTTCGCCGATCTCGAATAGTCAAAACTGGCTTACGCCCACTGTTAGATCTGCACCTTTGGTTCACTCCAGGGTGTAAGAACCTGCTGATGGTGCTCTTATGCCGTCCTAATCTGGTTGCTATAGCAGTTACTGTATGACCGAGCTCAGCATATGCCTCAATTTTTGTCTTTTCGTTATCCAAAAGATCCTTTGTACGACCCATGGTTTAAACATAAGATTCGTCGTTAGTTCGGAACAACGACTAAGCTGTAGAATATTTGCAGCTATATAACGATTGATTTAGCTAGACAATATTCCTGACATTTGATCCCTGGGATCGAATATCAGCTGTAGTATCGACTATCCTTTACAAACAAGAGCTGTGTTGTTAGCATGTTATTGTTGCTAATATTTTGCAACACTGTTTTTTCACACTTTTTTATTTTTTGTATGAACCGATTTTGAGATTGTAATGAAATCAACACTATACTCATGTTTCGTCATGTACATCATGCGCTTAAAATTGAAGTGAAAAGTCGATATTTTGCTTAACGCTTTTTTTTAAATAAAAAATCGTGAAATTTTTCCATTGCGGCCAAAATGTACGTCCAAAAGACCACTCTCACGCAATAGCAAATATAATGCCCATCATTTTCGTATCAAGGTGATGGTGCTGCGTTACGTAGTTGTCAAGTCACTAAGCTTTTTCGATAGCCATATCGAAAGCGAAGGCATGCATATTTCCATAGGGCGTATGAGAAAGTTAGGTACATATTTTGAGGTTTGGTAGAACTCAACAAGAGAATAATTTTCCTAGTGGAAGGAGGGGGCGGAAACGTCTTGGCAAATTTTTACGGTTCTGAACGTGAAAACTTGCACGTAAAACATAACAACTATGACCTGTCGAAAACGCTTAGTGACTTGACAACTACGTAACGCAGCACCATCACCTTGATACGAAATGATGGGCATTATATTTGCTATTGCGTGAGAGTGGTCTTTTGGACATACATTTTTGGCCGCAATAGAAAATTTTTACGATTTTTCATTAAAAAAAGCGTTAACGTAGAATATCGACTTTTCATGACTTCCCTTAATCTGTGTATTAGCTTTTTGCTACGCAAGCTAGTAAAGTGTCTTCCGTTGTGCAGAATTTTCCTCCGAACGCGCCGGTGTATCGGTTCCTTCATGTGTTGACTGGTTCTCCGCAAACAGAGATTTCGCACAACTATGTAGGAAAAAAAGGCAGAAAAACGACTTTTATAAACTTCACTCTCTCTCCTAAACAAGACGTTTCCACGTCTTCCCTCCATAGGGAAAACTTATTTTCTTGCCGAGTTCTATCAAACCTCGAAATGCGTGCACAACAATATGAATGACCCTGTATAACATCTATCATGTGAATTCCTACTTGGACTTTTCAGATAGTTAGATATATTATTATATATACAAACCTTTAGCCGTCAACCTTAACCGCGATAACTGTACACTGCGAAGGGAGTAGTACTAACCTGATGCTGCATCGCGCCGGAAATAATCTGTAGTAACTGCTGTTTTCAGATTAATGCTATCCGATATTTCTCAGCTCTATTCGACTCCGAGCTAAGAGTGATATCTAAGTGAAATCTGAAGTTTCACAGTGCTCAGGTTTTTATTGTAAACATTGATAGGTCGGAATCATACCATCACTATAAACTTGTTCATAGAGTCTAAGTATATCCAGTGTTATGTATGTATGGTATGCAGTAGGCTCAAGCCATTGTTCTATTTAGTGGTTAAGCAGTCGATGTGGGTAAAGTTTTGACACGTGGTCCGTGGTTCTCAGTCTCGCATATAAACCCGTCTATTTGTACACATTGTATGCGTATTATTGGAGTACACATAGATTCCGGATATATTTTAGAAGTATGAAGTATCGAATGCAAGCTACGCTCGTCAGCAAGCCAAATTTGCATTACTTTTACAAGCTAAGACCATAAGCCGGAGATGCGCATGCGCGGTTCACCAGTGTGCTACATCATGGATACCATGATGGTAAAATAAATGTCTGACAATATATAATCAAATTTCAATTTGTTATGTCGTAAGGATACCAAATGTCCTCTCTAGAGAAAAACGTGCAATATGTCCCCGTAGTTATTTTCCATTTCTTAACTTAAGATGTTGTCTAACTCATAGCATTACATTTCCGTCAATTCTAACGTAAGCAATATGATCACACGTATACCTTTTACTATTTGAAAGTAGTTCTACATATATGTTAACAGTTATGATCGATCATTGTTGAACTGTTTCTTTTATATTAAATAAGGGAAAAAAAAAAGAAAAGCCGTCGTAGACAAATCCGTCGCTGGCGAAGAATCGCTGTTGTTCTCCTCCTCAGAAGGCCGTACCACGCCAGTCAATCGTATGTGAGGCCTTGTTGTTCTTCTTTTTCGGTTATCTCTTCGTTGACAGGAGAAATATATTCGCGCCGCTATTGCTGTAGCCAGATTATACATGAAAAACGCACGTATCGATACGAACATGGCTCACTCCACTCTCGCGTCGCTGCTCCGGTAAACCTTTGGCACGTTAAGTCCACCAATTTACACATTTACACCACATTAAACCCCTTCTTCGCGGTGACAGTTTGCGCGGTTACAGATCGCACGTCGCTTACCATTTGTTCCGATCCTATCAATGTATTCATTTCTTCTCCCTTTATATACATGACACATCTGAACCACCTGACAATAAACATGAGCTTTAGCACTGCCATTTGATGTGGACAGCTGTCCGTTGATATTAGCCAAGTATGCAAGTATATAACATTTTGTGCAAGTTCCCATCACAACCACATACAAAAGAAGCATGTATCTTCTAGAAGTTCAACAAAAATGATTTTCTGAGTTGGATTATACAATCGTGGATAACGACGCGTCAATATATGTTATAGACTTCAATTCCGTTGTATAGCCTTTTTCATGTCTCTGTTCTTAAAATTCATAATTATACCTATTTTTTCGGTAAATTGATCTCAGAATTTATTACTTTACCCGCACAGTGTAATGAATATTTCTTCAATTCTCCTCTGCCCAACCTTAATACCTGAATTATTGCTTTTAGAAATGCCCTTAGGTAAACTACAGTGCGCGCCAAATTCTACGAGCAATAATTTGTCACAAAAAAATGTCACAAAAAAACACAACATAAAGGCACGATAAACTTGTTGTTAGATTTTTAACAATTTAAATTAGGTGTAATTGCATACACCCCCTTTATAAACACTGTCACTAACAAACGTCACACATTTCACTATGACCTAAATAAAGTTCGTTTAAACATAATCGAATTGACAAAGTACTTGAGTTTGAGCTACGTATACGAATAACGGCTACTTCTGGCAAAACATATCTGTTAAATGAAACTGCTTTCAATCAAAATTAACTGACGTAGACACTTATTATGTGAACAAGCACCCTTACCGAATAATTCATACAATCCCTCAAGCGCCAATGGATTGGCACTGGCCTGCCTAATATATACCGCAAAGATTAGGATGACAACCTAACACGATATGCAAATTGTGTTACAGTTATAAAAATTAAAATGGGTGCATCACGATTATACTATTATAATATGTATAATATATAATAATAATACTATTATAATAATATTATACTATTATAATCGTATGCGATAGTGCTATTTATTTGAGAAGTTCTTGTGTCATCTGAGCTGAATCAAATTGGCGCGCTTACTTCGAAGATCTCTAAACAAACGTATTGTTTAGTTTTGCGGTACACGAAAATATATATATATATATATATATATATATATATGTATACTTCAATGTGAGAACTCTAATGAAATTGAAGTCCAAATAAAGCCAACATCAATCTAAAAACCATGCTAGTGTATACGATGAAAGCCTTTAGCAAATTGGTGTGACAGTAGTACATCGATAGCATTCACACATCATGAATCACGCCCCGCACGACACTTTCGCGTACAAATAGCCGTGCCGGCATTAGCGCGTATTTCATCTTGGCTCGATCGAGTCAGCCACAGATCATTATCATCATCATCATCATCATCATCATAATCACCATCATCATCATCATCACCACCATCATCATCATCATTATAATCATCAGTGCGGTTGTAGTTAACGTCACGGTTGTTGGTTGTCGCCATTGCCGATGTCGATGGTGTGTTTGTTTGTGTTACTGCTCTCTGTCTGTGTCAGCCGGCATCGTCGCCGTTGTCTGCTCAGATTTGCTCAATGACTCACCGACTCATGGATTGAATGGTTGAGTGGCGGACCGAAACTAGCTGACGTTTGACATAGATCGATCGTTGGATGGACGGACGGACGGACGAATGGATGAGTCAATACCATGCTTCTGGCTGATGCCATCTTCTAGCGTGTGAGATCTGGTTGGATCGGAGAAGGTGGAGAAGGAGGACGTGAGTCTATGTGAAAGCGACAATACTCGACTGCGTGCAGATGTATTGCTCTCGAAGAAATCTCACTCATTCAGTCACAAACTTGATACGGCACAAAAAGTGCTTAATTTCAGAAAAGAAACAAATCATCTTTACTCTCTCTGCTGCGTGTAACTTGGAAATAATTACTAACCGATTAAGGACTGTGGTGCCTATGTATGTAGGTAACGTGCCGTACCCGGTACACTATGGTGACCGGATACTGTAAATAAACTCAGTACATGTATACTCGTAACGCCAATCTCTCGATCTAGCAAGTACTTATCCCGCTTTTGTGTTCACAGTTAGTTCGACAAACCCATCGACGACGAATATGCGGTTATGGCTTGAATCGAGATGAATCAACAAGACCACTTACTCATTCACTTTTCGAAGTATTTGTCCATTTGAACGATATATATATATATATATATATATATATATGTTAGTGAAGGCGTAAGTATGTCTGTACCGTACTAACAGATACAAACAATTATCATACATACACCTACGTTTTGGCCATATATATATTTTTTTTGAATATGATCTTATTTATATAATTTCACAATGCTAGCACTTTGGAGCCGACAATTGTCTCCGCGCGAACGTGTGATCACGGGTTCTCTAATTTCTCTCCAGGGTATATATATATATACATGTATATTTATACGTATGTATGTACATATATATATATATATATATATATATATATATATATATATAGATATATATATATATATATGTACATATATATATATATATATATATGGTGTTCAAAACGTATCGCGACTTTTGTGTTTTTTCAAAAATTATTCATTTATTCATGAATATCTATTTTGTCCCCTTCAAAGTAATCCCCATGAGATATTATACACTTGTGCCAACGGTTTTTCCAATCTTCGAAGCACTTCAAAAAACCATTTTTTTTAATCTTGTTCAGCTCCTCCTTCGATGCCGTCTTTATCTCGTCAAGCGTAGCGTAACGTCGTCCTTTCATGGGCCTCTTCAGTTTAGGGAACAAGAAAAAGTCACAGGGGGCCAGATCTGGGGAATACGGTGGCTGCGGCATCATTAGTGTGTTGTTTTTGGCCAAAAACTCGCGCACAAGCAACGATGTGTGAGCAGGGGTGTTATCGTGGTGCAAAAGCCAATTTTTGTTCTTCCACAAATCCGGGCGTTTCTGGCGGATTGCTTCGCGCAAATTGCGCATAACTTGCAGGTAATATTCCTTATTGACCGTTCTACCCTGTGGCAAGAACTCATGATGCACCACGCCCCTGCAATCGAAGAAAACTGTCAGCAAAACTTTCACATTCGACCGAACTTGGCGCGCTTTTTTCGGTCTTGGTTCGTGCGGCAGCTTCCATTGAGATGATTGAGCTTTGGTTTCCACGTCATAACCATAAACCCACGATTCGTCACCAGTTATGACCCTCTGGAGCAAATTTGGGTCGTCGCGGACAGAGTCCAACATCTCATTAGCAATGTTCATGCGATGCTGTTTTTGGTCGCAATTGAGCAATTTTGGTACGAATTTCGCGGCGACCCGTCTCATGCCCAAATCATTGATAAAAATCGAATGGCACGAGCCAATCGATATGTTTAGGTCCTCAGCAACTTCTCTAACGGTGATTCGACGATTGGCCAATACCATTTTCTCCACTTCATTAATTTTTCGTCTGTTGTTGAAGTGCTCGGGCGTCCGGCACGCTCTTCGTCGTTCACATCTTCTCGGCCTTCTGAGAACATTTTGTACCCCCGATAAACGTTGCTTCGGTCCAAGGTAGCTTCTCCGTATGCCACAGTCAACATTCGGAATGCATCCGCGCACTTAATTTCGTTTTTCACACAAAATTTGATACAGGTTCTTTGATCCATTTTTTTGAATAGGTAAAAATCGAAGACGATCCAAAACACGTGCAAGCAAAGCAGCTGTCAACAATTAAGTGAACATTCAAAATGGCCGAGCTTGTCGGCATAAGTGAGAGACATGAGTACCAACATAACGCCACAAAATTCAAAAGTCGCGATAACGATTGAACACACCTCGTATATATATATATATATATACATGTATATTTATACGTATGTATGTATATATATATATACAGGGTGTCCCTGTATATTATTCCATGTTTAAAGGGGTCGTAGAACTTGTTAAAATAATATTTTTTTCGATGGAATGTGGGACGAAAATGTTATGTTTGGAAGTGGTAGAAAAATTACAAATGTGAGTTATACTAATGTGGCTGGCCGGGCATAGCTTTTGAAAATGTGCGAATGCGAGAAAACCAGTTATTCAGTAGAGACACTGAACATACCAGCGTATTTGGTATAAAACTGCTGCCTTGTCTGAAAGACACCCAACGTTTGCTAGCGATAGAAGAATATTTGTATTGACAACGAGTTGCAAACAGTGGGGTTTCACGTGTAATACATTGCTGAATTTGCTGTTACACTCATAAAACAAACACATTCAGAGAAATACGCATTTCACGGAAACAATTTTATCTTTTATATATTTTTATATTTTTTTATATCAAATGGATTGCTGGATGAATTCGTTATGTGACTACCGGGGCTGGTTTTCCCCGGTCTCCGATGTCGGGGATGTTCCCTTAGGGCCTCATGTTAACAGAGAGGGGCATTAGCGCTTGATGTACAGTTTGTATTTGGTGGCCGCTAACATGGGGTCCTATGGGAATTCGATCGGTGGGATTGCTTAATTGTTTTGAACGAGTTCGACAACCTGTTAAATGTGGCAACATCCAGGAACACCCTGCTCGTATAATTTCTCACGAGTCACACGAAGATAAAGGGTCAGAATATGAAGGAATATTCACAGTATCCCGCAAATATTCTCGGTTTCAAAACTTTTCCAAAGATCTAAGGTGCGCCAATAATGCTTAAGAATATTAGATTAAGGACAATGCGTATATATGGAGTCCCGTCTACTGTCGTCCGAGGCCTTGGGTGTTGGGCTTCTTCAGACGATACCTGAAACTCGACACACAAAGAGGCACCCGGCTCTGTCTGTGGCTTCCTGCAGAGATGGTCGACTTCGCTTGGCTTAGGCGAAGTAGAGATGCAACCGCTTAAACAAGCGCCCACAGAAATCCAATTATTTTATTGAAAAAATGCTCTAAATAAAGTTTAATACTATTAAAGTATGTTTGTTGTATTGAAGTTTCGTTTTGACACCACAATAACGGGTTATGTTGGGTGATTATATATATAATCAGGCATGTTCATTCTGTAACAGAACATGGCTAACACATGCAAGAATAAGAAGCACTAATTTGATATATTCATCTCGACATTTGCCATAAATGTATTGTTCATTAGTTTTTTTTTACCAGCAGTAGCTTTGAGATTCACTAAAACGCAATTTCTAAAGTACTTAATCGGTGTCAAAGAATAGTGAGCCATACATTGGCAAATGGCATGTATGGCTCACTATTCTTCGACAACGCAAACTGGATTTGTGATATTGCTCACCTGACCTTGCCAAGTTTATTTAGGTGGGTTGCGTTCGGCCTAGCGTTAGTTAAATCGGCAGAGGCAACAGCATGCTAACTACTGTGTATAAATAAGTCGTGCAACCGATCAGTATTTTTGAGAGAAGCTAATTTTAGTTTAAAGAGTAGAATAATATACTATAAACTTATACAAACAGCTAAAGCCAAAAAACAGCTGTCACTGCTCTCAGTGCAACGGAAATAAAACCGACGAAGTTGCAAAATGGCAGGATTTGACTTGGACAGACACTTAGCCGTGATACGCCCTATGCGCTATCCTATTTGGAGTTCTAATATATATATATATATTTATATATATATATATATATATATATATATATATATATATATCGGGCCTCTTAGGATGATCTAAAAAGCCACATAGGGAATTGCAGAGCTCGGTTAAGTAAAGAATTTTTTCAATGAGACCAGGTCACTTGGAAGTCTGATTTGGGAGTGAAAGTGATATTACTAAAATCTATGACACTGGTGTTGTTGCTCAACATTGGAGCACAAAATGTGCGAATATATATATTTATATATATACTGGCAATAGCTTGTTACAGTCTTTAAGAAGTGTCTTCAAGGCCTTATCAACGGAGTTAAGAAGGTATATTGTGCTTGATAACTTCACTCTGCCTCAACCGTAATGAGTCAAAAGAAATGTAGCTTTATTTGAAACGCCTTAATACAGATTCTCTGCTGTGGAGTCATTGGCGTCATTGGGCTAACTGGAACATCGTTGAATGAGGAGTAGGGTTCCGATTATCTCAAGAAGAGTAACATCTCAAATAAAAGCAAATACAATTTAGTTGTTATTCTAAATGTAGCCTTCTTTAGAATAATCGAAACTACCCAATCGGACAGTTGCTCAAAAAGTTATGACGGCATACTTGTTGTGTTTTTGCGGTAAAAAAAATACTCAATTTTGTTTGTTCAATCCGTCGTTTTATCAAACAATTATTTATTTATCAATTAATATTACTATTTTATCTAAGTGAAGATGTGTGTCTTCAGCCTAGATGAACTCCGGTTTGCACGATTTGGCAAGCGATCCTAGAATTGAGATAGCGCTGCCCGCTGAACGCCACTGGAAAGGATTGTGCAGCTGTCTTGCGTAAGAACTGTGCCTTGCGTTCGCCCAACCTCGTGTTTCTCATTGTTTCTGGTTAGTCCAGTGGGTTCCACGTATTTAGGTAGACTGCCGTTCTCATAGCCCTTGCTAGTGTGTCGTTAGTAGCCGACTAGCGTGTTCGACGGCTTTCACTGAGGGCGCATGATAGAGCGCGGTGAGATGTCATGTCAACCGGCACCTCGTATCGGCATATTTGAGGGTGCACGAGCGGTGTACCGAGTCGAGGGTCAATACATATTCTTGTAGTGACATTATCCATTATGGTGCCTAATGATGCACCTGGTAGGACGTTTAGCCAATCTCTCGTATGTTTTGTAGAGATTGGCCAAAGCCGAACCTTAGTAGAGTCAGGGTTGGCTTGATCAATACGCAAAAGTTGATTGGCTAGCAAGAACGACCATTCAATCTAAGACTTTATTTCGGTGAAGTTCAAAGAATCGCAACCAAGCTGCTCGATCTGAGCAGGTTGGCCAAGGAGATGGCAGATAGTGCTGCAAACATGTGTAACGGCAACTATCGCAGGGAGTGCTTATATTGCCGGGTTTGGTCAGTTATAACCCCCTTGGCTACTGGAAAAGTCTATCGTTTAGCTGTGCCGTCCAGTTTGGCGTCGAGCAGGTTTGTTATGGTATGGCCCGTAAGATCAGTGAACCGCCATAGCTCGTCAGTTTTTTCAGTGAGGTCGATACCCCTCACAATATGAGTCAGGCATGAGTGGTAGTAAGAGCACTTCAGCAGATAAAGACCAGTATGGTATTCTATCAGGCGAAGGCAATCTGAAGCGATATTCAGTTTATTCAGCCACTTGTGCAGCACGGAGGGATCACATTCCTAAAGTAGGGTACCGTCTGCGTTGAGTACCATGCAGCCCGGTAACTTATGCGCGAGATCGGAGATCGTTGAATCTGATTCGGCATTCCGTACGAACCCCTTCGAGAGGTTCAAGGCCAAGCCGCTTACCTTATCGAAATCTATAATACGTATTCTGTAAGGCTCTAACGATTGCGCAGGCGTGACCTGTGCTCCTTTCTCGAAGTATCACTAGCAAAGCGGGCTTTCGAGCGATTTGATCGGTTAACTACCAGACAAAGCAAAGGTGGAATAAGGGGGCTCTTTGTTGTATGTCTGTTTTGAACGGTATTACTAAGTCAGGCATGACAAGGTAAGTTGAACGTCTTTGTTTTTTGTGGATTTGGAAACTATTGTTAGTGGTTTAGGCCATACGGGCTCGGCTGGTGCAGGTGGCCTCGTAGTAATTTAGTGGTATCTTCTCCAGATGAAAACGGGTCTGTAGAGATTTGGATTCTAGCAACATTGGTGTCGTCTCTTTCGGATAACATGGCTACAACTCTTCGGAGTCAGCGTCAGATGCGGCGTTTCTCTGAGTGGTTCTGCAGGCCACTAGGATATGTAATCTGGTGCCGCACTCGTAGTGTAGTATATTTTTTCTAATTATTTGCGCTATTGATTGGCTGACATTTCTATTGTCTGGAAGGCAGAGTGTGTAACCAAGCTAGCAAGGTTCCACAAACGGAACGTGCAAGCGTGGAAACTCTTCTGAGTGCGCGCATCATCGAGCACTTTAATAAAGATACAGATCGTCAGATACCTACAAACCTACTAATTTTACTATCATCTCATTTTATAACGATGTTTTTAATTGAGGGATCGGCACGGTGACCCGTGTCTACATCGGAAGCCGGTGATATAGCTGGCGCGACGTAGTAGGCCCCGCCTGGTGGCCACGCAGGCCACACACCGGACAGGGAACTCTCAGGTTAAGTTCGGCGCCTGCGGTGTTAGACTGTGCGGGCGGTGTCGTCGTCGTCGTTGTTTGGGTTGACGAGCTCCCGGGCGACAGATGTGCGATGAGGTATGTTTAAGCTTCTCGACGAGCGTACTAGACCCAGTAGTGGTTAAAGAACCCCAGGAATAATTTTAATCGCTTTAGCCAGCTTCGGTCTGACTTCTGAAAGTAGACCAGATAGTAACGATAGGTCTGTCAGCGTCTTGTGAGCCTGGGTGTTGACACGGCGCCAAAAATGAAATAAAAAAACTCGAGGCCTCCTAAACGTCACAACGCGGTGTTTCTGGACCTCGGAAAAATGTTGATGGGTTTCCATTCTCTGAAATAGTTTTGCCTCTAAATGCAGCAGCATATGTTTTTGGCAAGCAGCAGGGTCGGCCGGCGTGCAGAAACCTATTTACACGAATATTCTGTGGTCGTTGCAGGGTGATTTACATTCACCTGTCGGAGCTTACAAGCCTCATTGATGCGTTTACCCTTTTTTTCTTAGAATGAAAAGTTTCGATCATAAAACGCTAGCCGCTGTGAACGCGACGCGGAGACCTAGAATTCTAGTCTTGTATTAAGCTATGGCTGGCCATGAGGGGTTTACTTTTATTCTGTTTAATTGCTTAGTGTTTAAAAGGAACGTTACTGATTCTGAGTTAGAAGTGTTAACGGCGATACTTGACTTGTCACTAAAAATTAACTTTATGGGGACAATGTGTGAATTGCCTTGCATAAAGTCAGCAGTGATATTTCCTCGAAGTCAGCGGAAGCTAATATTGTCTCTAAGCTTGTTTAACCGTTTCAGCTCTTGTGCTGTCAAGCTTTTCTCTTTCCGAGAAGTGTGAACTGTAAACCCACCGTTATCGTCATCATTGGTATCCGCTTCGTCTCGAACAGCTTGCCGGACAGTTTGTAGTAACATATTCCTTCTCTTCACGTCTAAGGTCATGTTATTTTCTGTCGTTGGGGTCGAAGAAAGGGTGTCTCATCGGGAGCCTTCAGCTTATCCGTCACTGGTTTTGGTTTAGCTGGTTTGGTGCTCCAGCTCCAGGTGCCGCATCGTTGTGTAGTCTAGTGATGTCCAAAGAACGCGGGACAACAATTGCAGAGAGCTAGGACCCGAAGGCCATGACGATCTTCGTTGTCGACTGTATAATTGTCGCAGTCAAACGCAAAAAGAAATATGACAACGTAATGTTGAGGTATCTAGGGTTTCTCCAACAGTCATGTGGCAGCACGGTCGCTGACTCTCAGCGGTATGGTTTATCATCTATTCTCAATGAGTACCGCCCAAAGAAAATTCAATCGATACTTCTAGTCTATCGTCCGAATTAAAACGCGTTCCTTTAAGATGCATCCCTTTTTTAGCGGACCAAACCGATGGACCATCCGGCGATGAATATCGGCGGTTAAGCACCTTCCGCAGTCAGAAATCTGATAATATCCCGATGCTCCTCAGTCGTCGAATTTTGCTGTGATGTCCTCTCACGCACTGTCGTGTCAACTGAATTATTCTCTAAATGTGTCACTACGTTATATTGGTGGCAGATTCAAATTCAACTGCTTTGGTTGTCACGACGTTCGGAACCTTTTCATTTGAACCAAATAGGAGGAATAAAGAGGGAAATACCATCAAAATATATATATATATATGCTGCTTTTGATGGTATTTCCCTCCTTATCCCTTTCTTCCTATAGACATTGTTCCTGTGCTCTATTTTGACAGTTTTCGCTACATTGCCGTCGTGACATTCGCTAACAAGCTGCATAACGACTAACAAGTCTGCTCTTATCTGACAAGACCCTTTTCCAGCAGCGATGCAGCGCTGTGCCTTTGTATCTGCATTGTAAGCCTTTGGGGAAATAATTCCCTCGATCTTCGATGCTTCGTCTCAGTGACTTTCCATAGTTCCCTTCAACAAAACAGAAAAACAAACATGTTTGCAGCCCTCAAACAGGCTTCATCGAGACTGAAAAAAAACGACTCGAAAATGGTTATGTCTGTACGTATATATACACATATATAGGGTGTCCAAATAATCAGCGTCTTAGCACATTTCAAAAGCTCCCACACTCAACTCTTCCCTCGTTATTGAATTTAAATTTGTTTATTGACATTTCTTATAAGATAGGTGCACATATTGCCATTTCCACCCATTTACAATTTGTTGCAATATGGATTGCATTACGTATATTACTTTTAATCAGATATTAGAGTTTTTTAGAGATCTTACGTTTTAACGCCGTGGATTTTGTAGGATTTTTTGAACGAGAAAATATACGCTACCAATACCACGACTATCAGCAACCGAACGACCAATATTGAATTATGCATTAAGTAATTGCGCCTCATTAAGGTGCTTTCCACGTTAAGCCATGAATTCCGCCTCAGTTTTCCTAAGATTTAAGATACGCGAGGTTAAAGGTTTGCATATCATTCGCTCAAGCTTTATATATATATATATATATATATATATATATATATATATATATATATATATATATATATATATATATATATATATATATACACTCTAGACAAGTAACAGTTTTGTACTTTGCTGACGTAGTTCAAACACCTTGAATCTGTTCTTTTTTGGATTTTAGGTTTTTCCTACTCTATGTGTTATTTGCACTGCTAAATTCGATAGAGCAGCAATTCGAATGACATCAGCTTAAAACACAACAAATTTCAATTAGAGAACCCAGAGTGCAAACGAAACTGTGGGAAATTATCGACTGTGATAAAAGTCTACGAATAATTGTTTGATTCGTATATTTGAGTTGTTTATTCTTTCGTTCGAGATCGATTGCATGCTGATTTGTAAAGTGACAGTTACTGATTTACTATTCGCTTCAGTGGTCAGTGCTGGGGCAGAGTCGGCGAGAAAGTACCAGAAGATCGGGTACCAGCACAGGTTTCATCCACGTGCCTTCGAGACCCTTAGCGGGCCGGGTCCATATGCTCGCGGTTAGCTGCATAATGTCGGGAAACGGCTGAGCCTAGCCAGCGGAAATAAAAGAGCGAGCGAATTCCTTCGACAGCGGATGCCGCTAGAGGTGCATCGCGGCAATGCAGCCTTCGTCCAGGAAACCCTCCAGAGATGGCTGGTCCATGCACTTCTGTGCTCTCCTTCGATGGGACCCAAATGTGTTACATTTAATCTTACATAAGGATCCAAATGTGTTAGATTTAATCTTACATTTAACAGTACGTCTATTTAATGCATTTGTGCTCGTTGAACAAGCGTTTTGCTGGAGACATTCGCGCACTGGACTTAGTGACACTATATTACGCAGCTTCAAATAGGAGATGGATAATGTCTACCTCTGCACTAGTCAAATCAGTGCATGAAGTTCAAAATGTGTAATAATAACAAAGCCAGTTTTTACATGGAATATACTATTATTTAATTGAATATTCTTGTTGCGCTAGTTATAGGGTATCTTCTAGGTAGTATTGTTCATTAATAAGTAAGCATACGATCTAAATGATGACAGCAGGAGCTGATCGAGACAATAGGTGCAACGCTGTAGCTCATTTGTCTTTCACAGTGGTGTTGGTGGTGTCGCGCCAATGGCGGCCAAACACAGCGTCGATCGGTTGGCCCAGGTCAATCTGTAGAAGACGCCCCATTGACTGTATGTATGATTCAGTCAGTGGTAGCCGGATCAACCAGAATCACAACAGAGCGACTAAATCCGAAGCATTGTCATTGCTCGGTCTCAGCGACGACGAATTGATTCATTCATCTTTTTGTCGATTGTGTTTTATTTTCTTTTCTCCTCTCCCTCTCTCTCTCTCTCCATCTCTTAGAGCAAGATTTGTCTTTGTTGATTGCGGGTGCGCGCGCTATCCCAAATCGAACCATGTTGACTGACTCGCTCAGCGGCTACATTGGAGGAAAGTACTGCTGGTACTGCTTTCTCTCACTGACTGCTAAATCTCCGTCTCAAATAGGAACGTATGTGCACTCGCGTGACCTTAACTCTGGTCTTCTCCAAACGATCTGTGCATGGCCATGCGGATAAATAAAGGCTGCTGGGGAGACGACTGAGATGTCCACATTTAGGTATGCATCATACTACTACATTCGTACATGAGCGCACGCATGGCCAGACGGGCCATAGATAGGATGGTTGTGTTGCTGCGTGGAGTGCGTACGTTTGTGTACACTTTCCCACTAGTTCACTGAATATGAACATATCGACCGACAAAACAAGCCGTTATTTGTAATACGCCTTACGGATGGCATTCCCTAAGACACGATTATGAATAGAGAGAGAGAGCGCTCGGGAGAGTTACGGCAAGCAATGCGAATGATAAAGTTCGACCGGAAAGAAGAAAATGAAGAAAACTCACGAGAGACAGAGAGCGAGGGGGGAATCGTAGTGTGTGAGTGAACACAAAAAGAGGCAGGCAAAAAGGAGAGTTGTTGACGCTGCAACCCACAATGTGTATCTGTAGTCGCAATGGTAGATGTAGATGTTGTGATTGTATTGCAATTGCCGACTCGCAACGCGTGAACAACGTATAGTGGTGGTTGTGTGGACGTAGAACGAAGAGATGAATTGGAAGCAGAGAAGGAAGAGACTGGATTCAGCTGCTGCTGCTGCTGGTGCAGCCGCCTTCTTGAACAGCGATCTTCGATCTGTACGTCTGTCTGCCAATACAACGCTATGGCGGAATCTAGGCCAGTCGGACATCGTACTGGATGGAGGCTGGGCCAGCTGCGACAGGACGCCCAGCCAAACCAACAACAGCACACGTCAGTATCATTCCATTCCAGGCCGGTCGCTCAATGGACTCACAATAAATCGTCATTCTTGAGCCCGTTCGTCCGGTTTGTTGCTCAGCCTCTTCCCCGGTGACCGCCGCCCACCCGTCCCCCCCCCCCCCCTGGCTCGCCGGGTAGTACATTCATTCATTAACATGTTGGTTTGCTTGGTGCAGCCGCGTCTTGTTTGGCTGGCGTCTGCAGAAGTCTCCGCTGGTTAACGGTGCCGACCGGAACGTCGGCTAGGCTACCGATTCGCTCGCTGTCTACGGTGAAGACGACAGCGGCGCTCGGGGATGACCCCAACGACAACACAAGCAGCAACAATACATTACAACAACAGCAGCAGCAGCAGCAACGATAGAACCAGCACTATCCACCTATCGAGCCTGGATGAAAAATCATAAGGTCGGCAAGCACAGCCAGTTTGTTAAGCTATTCACCGGCTCGTTCAAGCTTTCTGTAGTCTCTCGGTCTCGGTGTTGTGTTAAAAATTCTCAATTTGTGCTCATGTGATCTTAAAATACTATATCTTATCGAAATACAAATCGCCGAGCGGCAGCGAAAACTGAAAAGTGCTGCTTGAATATAGTTTTGGGAAATGGAGAGTGATCAACAGTCAAAATATAGACAGACGTATAAACGTAGCACATATATAAACGGACGCATAAAACACATGTAAAAAGGATATATATATATATATATATATATATATAATTATATATACACAGCGTGCCACTCTTCTTCTATACTTCCAGATATATATACTTTTGTACAGTTTATTGCATTTGACTATTTTTGGGTAGACCGAAACATTCCTGGCAGGTATCAGAGTGTTCCCGGATTTATAACTGCGGTGTAGACAAACTACCGATGAAATTACTAGTGCAAATAGCATATATTTGTTGATACACAGTGGCCTATTCCACATGCAGACTTGGACATTTCACTTGTTTAGGTGTAGGACTCTTTAAGTGTGTGAGCTTTACGCTTGCTCTCTTCATTCGCCCTCTCTGCCATATAAGTATTAGGTATTCAATGAACAGACGCAGACACTGAACATTGCAAAATGCTCCGTAACAAAAACTAACATACCGCACTTTTATTGTGATTTCTATTTTAAAGTGATCGTATCCTGATGTAAAAACAGAAGGTTCACAAATTCGAGCTAATCTTACCACTTAGGCTTTCCATTTTGTTGAAGAAAATAAAAATAATTTCTGCTGCGGTTCACAGATGAAACAGGACCTACCATCACTTGATATTTAAATGAATAAAAGTACAGCTTTCATCTACATTAAAATAGGGCTTTTAGCTGGTTCAACATCTATTTGATTTAAGTTTTAAAGTTTCGCAAACAAACCATTGATGAGGTTATCTCGTTTGTCATTAAGTATACACCTATGTCTCCTTTATTACACGAATGTTCCAAATTTATCCCACATGTTTTATCACTTGGATCCTACCAAAATCACTACAGGAGCGTATTTAAGCCAAATAAATGGCTAACCAGGAGTGAAGTGTATATCACAGTAATATGTTTTGCGTAAATATATATATATATATATATATATATATATATATATAGTCAAATCGTATCGTCACCGCAGAGATGAACAAGGCACCTACAGTATTTCTACTTTCTAGATAATTCTTCTGTGCTGCTCTCCCAGCGCATCGGCTCTTGCGTCGACGATAAGTCGACATATAAAGCGGGCTACAAAGGCCATCTTCTACAGCTATCCGCCACCATCAACACTACCACCAGCATATCCAAGAGCGCCGGCGAAACTACTCCCCTCCCGCCACCAAATACCCACTTTCGTCTGCCCTCAGTATTTTTCCTCAATTCAATCAGATTCCAATTCCGTGAAAGATTATTAAATTTGACACAGGTCTTCCCAATAAATTATTGATTTTCCCATTACGAACGAATTATATATATATACATATATATTCTCTACTGTGCAAATATTTTATTGCTATCTGACGTTTTGAAAGAACTTATTGTAGCACATGGTCAATACTAAGTCTCATCATTGTATCTGCACAACTAGTTTCAAGCACATTGTTCTGGTTTAGATCATGTCGCATAATGGCTGCGCGTCATCATCTGGCACCCTGGCGTCGCATAGAACGTATATGTCCGCCGTTGCTTTGCCGATCTTCATCATGTAGGCCTGGAACTGGCCCTGCCCGCTCAACGCCTGGACAGCGTAGTCTCTAACTGCTTCCCAAGCCCTATTCCACGTGTAGACGTCCTTGATGACGAGCGTGTCTACGCACCTCTTGTGTCTTTCGGCAGGTGGGTTGGTCCACATGTCGGCCGGGGTGCCAAGTGTGGCCTCTTGGGCCTCAATCTGCAATTTCTTCCCGTCCAGTCTCCGCCGACCCTTTCTTCTGCCAGGATGTCCTATGGGAGGGGGCATAAGAAGGCAAAAGAGACTGCCGTGGAGACCGCCCGGCTAACCCGTATTGCCACACCCTGTTGAAATCGGCAGGGCCTAACGGGCCGTGACCGTTCTGAGTGCCAAGTCCACACTGGTGCAGTATAGAGCGCAAGCGCTTTTGCAACAACCGCGTTTAGGCGCCGTTTGACGTCCAACGCGCCGCCATTCCAGAGTAGTGTACAGGCCAGGCCGTTTCTCTTGCCACCCTTTGCGTAACCTGTCTGAAAAGTGTTAGGCCATTGAGTCCCGAGTCCATGCATCATCCCTAGGTACTTGGTGTGGCGGGACAGCGTGAATACGTGCCCGTTGAGCTCTAAGAATGTCTGTCTTGTTCGCCTGCGGCCAGTTAGATATAAGGCCTCGATTTTGTGTGATGTCAACTCCAGGTGATATTCGGTCATCCACCTCTTTATCCGATCAAGGCCGGTTTTCGGTCTGGCCTCCAGAATAGTCTATCTAGGAGCGGTGACCACCAGTACGAGATCGTCCGCGAAAGCGATTGTCTCATCTTTAACCGGCGTGTTTAGCCGTCGAGCCGCAAGATACCATCGTATACCACATTTCATAGAGCTGGGAGAAGCACCATGTGGCACCCCGTCGTAATTGGATGAGCTTCACCTTGTGTCAAGAGTGTACGCTCTTCAAGGCATGATTTTAGTATGCCCCGCTGCTACGGAAAGATTCCCTTCTGCCTGAGCGCACTTATTGTAGATGATCAGTTAGCGGTGTTGAAGGCGATGCGGATGTTCAGCAGTGATTTGCTCTGCGGCATCAAGGGAAGATGCGGCGCGTTGGTGACGAACAGGGTGAGGCGTTCGGCTTCGGTATTGGCACTAGATGGGCACGTGGTGGGAAGCGCTCTCTTCGGAACAAGCGTGACGCTAGCTCCGCAATACGGTGGTGCTTCCAGAATTCATTCGGAGTAAGCGGAAATGCTCGTATGAACGCGGGCCGGTTATTGAGGAAACAACTAGTGAACTGCCTGGCGAATTTTTTTCTGCCGGTAGAGGCGGTAGTGGTGCCCGGAGCTTGCCTGTTACGACCTGATAGGGCCTCCTCTAAGCCTACGGAAACACTTACTGTTTGTCACAGGAACTCCAAAGCGGTGCACACTGCCTGAGGAGGTCATCGACAAAGGTGCAACTCTTCTTGATTGGAAGTCCGAGAGCGACATGACCCTAGCCAACAATGGCGATGTTTCTATGTTTGCGCGCCGAAGCCAAACATCGTCCTTAGGCCTCACCCTTGCAGACCGAACTACTACGACGAGTCTAGGACTGGAAGGTCCAGAAGAACAAAAAACACCTGAGGCGACCACCTAACGTTTGAACTGCTCTCACTGATCCCGCGTCACCTCGGAACACCAAGGCGCACTTGATAGATGCGGTATATCAACAAAGCCTGGCTACACTTCCGAAAGAGCTCTGACAGAACACCTATGACATGTATCAAGCCGTTTCCCTCTGTGATGGGTACCACTTCTGCCTTTGTTTATGTTGAATTTCCCTTTAAGCGGGGCGCTAGCTTTCTAAATCCACTACCTTCAGCAGCTTCAGCAATGGCTTTGCGCTCTGAGTGTATTTAACTGTCTGCAGCTACAGAGCATCATCCCTAAGCCTAGTTTATCCTTGAGTTCCACCAGTGCCTTTTGTACTTTGGCTAGAGTGGAAAGGTCTACTATGTATTACCTATGCGAAAGTTCTGACTGGATACTCCTGAAAATCCTCGTCAGTTGCCGGACCTTTGTCTTTTCTTTCCTCATATTCAATAAATCTCAAACGTTACTGGGTCAATTTGTCGCTGCAGGTCCTCTTGTTTGTCAAGTACTCGCCAGGCTGTGACCGTAATTTCTGTATACTTGAGCGAAAAATGAAAAATCCACTTCCAGTAGCCTTGTCTATGACTGCGGACACTTATTTTAGCGGAGTTTCCTTTTGTCCTTCATCTCTAACCTTATTTCAGATTTTGTCTTAAAGTCGCCTGGGAAGAATACTGACTTGATCATGTGTGCTCTTGCAGATGCCGCCAAATCTTCAAACAGCTGTTAAAGTTCATCCGGGATGCCGTTTAGACTGCTGTTGTACAAGTACAATTTACACAATCCCCAACTTTCAGTGATGAGAAATTTTATATCTAGCCTGTCGTTGTGATTTATTTATATTTTTGTAAGTGTTTTTTATTTTTATTTATTAAGTAACTTTATGCCAGCCAACGACGTTAGAACAAAACGAAGAAGCGATTTCTATCCTGCGGGAGTACTACAGGTACCTTTATGGTATCTAAAGAAATATACATGCATTTTACTGAAAAATCTTAGATATCCAAACAGGCATCTAGATGTACTACGTAATTAGGAACAGATCGGACTGATTCCAGTTGCCAGACTTCCCTGGATCCCACTGTTAACAGAACGATTTAGAATGCAGTACGTGTTACTTATCTGTCATCTTTCAGTGTGTTTCACTATTGCGTGCTCTGTCACGCTTTCTCATTTTGCAGAGAATCGCGCTTAGCTAATCTGCCTAGTAACTACAACCATTTTTGGTCGTAGCCCTAATCTTCGAGTACGCTATTTTGACATTGGCCTTTTAAATCCAAACATAATAGACTTAAGTATTAATGAGCATATCGATATCAGGTCGTTATCACTAATGAGCTCAGCAAAGTTGCTATCACAGAGCAGGTAGCTGTGTCTAAGCGGAACATAATCGCGATTAGTACAGCAAATACAGAAATATGGTAGCTTCAACAAACGGCCTAGAGGACAAGCCGAAATACACAATTAATTATGCTAAATATTAATTCTTTTAAGTATTAATTCTAAAAGATTGCCGAATTCAGCCCGTAACGGCCTACGGCAACAAACATTTACTACCCAATATGTCCACGACAGCTATCGGATGAACATTCGTTGATTGGTTTGCTAATATTATTTTGACAGGACGGAACGCAACACCTGCACGTTCCTCCCGCACTTCTTGACAGCAATTCCGCCAGACGTGTCATATCAATGCGCTATACTGCTAGGTTCTACAAATATTGGCAATTGATAAGTTTCTGAAAGACGAGGGAAAATAGTCATATGAAGAACGAATACCAGACCATAACGGAAGGCAAGGAAGATTGCAAAAAATGGCTTCCAATCAACCAATGAATTGCACACGACGCAAGTATACGTTTGATTTATCGCCGTAATTGGCAAACTCAGGTTGGGGTGAAATTTGCAGCTGGCAACGACCCGTTGACAAAATAAGGAACGCTAAATGCCGGTTATGCCAGGTAACAGCACCTACCAAATAGATCTACAACTTCCAACAAATACAACGGAATAAAAAAAATATGTATATATATATATATATATATATAATCTCAGCAGAGCACCAAATAGAGCATCCGTAGCGTATAGTCTGGCGTATTTTTATTTTATTTTAAAGATGTAGATTTTGCTGCTGCACGGTCCGGTCGACAGACCTGAAGTCGCCTTGCAAAGCTTGGTATATAACTAATTTTACATATGCCGATAGTGGCTCCTAAATTGACGACATTGTCGGGCATAAAACAAGACATTCCAATGATGCCTCCTGGCTCTTCATACGAAGATCTTGCTTCACCGAAACGTTGCAGCCGACAACGGCGGGTCAAATGTTTCCGAATGACCTGCGGTTGTAGATTACGGTAGGCGTTAAATTGCGGCTTACTATTTTTAAGAAAATGCTTGGCGTGTGTCACTTTTTTCGTCGGGTGGACGGGCGAGCAAGCCGCGTTTCGCAGATTACGGGATTGTTTGCCGCTCAAACATACCACAAAAACGTCGTGCTTTGTCGGCGTTTACTTCTCTGCTACTGGCCGTTTGCGCTAAATCAACGCTGAGATTAACGACATCGATTTTTAACGGTATCCTGTCCCGACATATCTGGCTGGCCCGTTGGCTAGCTAGGTAGGTGCTTGTTGATCCGTCTGTCTCGATATCTATTTATTCCTAAGGCGATGCAAATGCATGTAGCCGGCTCTAGGATATCCCGTAGAGGCTGCATAGCAGGTGGCCCGTACTAATCACAGTAATCAGTCTGCTGCGCGGTCTTTGAACGAAAGCACCTAGAAGCCTCGTTACAGGCAATATTCAGATGAACCACCGCTTTCACGGGCTGCCAAAAAGCAAGGCTTGTTCTTGGCAATACGAGAGAGAGAGCGCGCACGCATCAATTAGTAAAATGCAGGAAGGCCATGTTAAAGGTGTAGGACAGCTACACTATCTTAATTTTACAGAGTTTGCTATAGTATAAACATTGTGTGTCTGCTGCAATACTACAGGGTAATACACATCAATGTTATACCAGGCTAACTACCCTACGTGTCAGCTTTAAATTTACGACACTATGAGTCCAAGGCGCCCGGACAAGCGCATATAATTTTCCAATGGTGTATGAAACAAGATGGAAACCAACCTGCACTCCTTTTACCTGGGCAGTGCTCGCATAAAGATGCCTGACTTCCATATTATAATCAAACCTAATTGCCAATATTTGCTAGCTGAGATTAATATAACATAAGGTATCTCGGCCAGTGTAACAAATGTGGACCGAAACAACATTTTGTTGGTATTGAATAATTTCATATCTGATTATTCAACACACACGCACAGATGAATAATATACACACACCTATATATATATATATATATATATATATATATATATGTATATATGGCTTGTTGTGAGGGGCATCGTTGTGCGAGTCCTGCCCTGGTAAAGTGATGCAGATATTATGCACATAGATTTTATTTATATACTCAATATACATAGAATTTAATGTGATGGGGTTACATATATCTTAATTTTTTTAGATATAATTGCTCCTCGCCCAGTTCAGAAGCGAGATAGTTCGTTGAGTTGGTGCACTCGCGGAAGCAACAAGGACGTCCTGGTGCTAGTTTGGTTGTTGGGTTGCGTGAAGCAGGCGCGTTACCTTCTCTAATGAGACCTGGCTGGGTTGAAGTCTCGTTCAGAGTTCGGCGAGGGAGGAGCGGGGGGTGAAGCGTCGAAGTTTTCGCGCACGGCGACCTCGCTGCTTTACTCTGATGAGGAAACCTGATTAGTGATGTCTTTCGTTTGCGGCTTCGTCGGCCACGATGACCGGCCGGCTCTGCGAGCAGAACGGCGGATAGAACATTGTAATGTCCTACCCAACCCGTCCGTCTGCCCTGGCCCTGGCACTGTCTTGTCTCGCAAACACACAACTTGCCAGCTTACGCTCGCAGGTCAGAGATTCCAAGCTGCGACTCCGAGAGGTACTGTAACGTGATATTGACGCAAACAGGAGGGGGGGGGGGAAGGGGACATAGGCTTCCCGACCTGCAGGTTTGGTTTCTGCTATCGGTTTTAATTCGAACAGTTTGGCCTACGCTATCTTATGGTTTAGCTATATATAACCGTTGCCGGATTAAACTTGTCGAACCCAGCAGTGTCAGACAGCTAGTGTTTTACGGCATTACTAGTGTTGTACTACGTGTCAGAAAGCACGCATTATGCTAGGGTACTTTTCTATAGAGAAATTAGGCAGAATACAAGTGAGATCGATTGGTAGGTGCTGACACTAAAACAGTATCTTGTATTGGCCATACCTTTACCTCTGAGGTCATTAAGTTAATTGCGAAACCCTAATGAGTCGAATGATGCCGAGGAAGGAGCATAGACGCTAGCTATCAAGACTGCAATGTAACTGTACACTTTTTGCAGTCACTTCACGTTTCCATAAACAAAGCAAGTAAGTCAAATTAACTACGATATTAGACAAGTTAAGTAAGTCCCTTAAAAGCCACGCAGATGGAAGTGCATAAAACAGAAATACACAATTGGAAGGACGAGGGTTGCACTTAATTGAATTCTTTGACACTATCTTATAAGCTCTTGTGACAGCTATCTTATAGCAGTGATTGCAGACGAATGTAGATATACGTTCCGACCAATTTTGTTTGGCGACCGTTTTGCTTGGCCATTCAGTAGTACTTGCCTATTTGGCGATAAGTTACGTTCTTCTTGCAGGAGTACGCACACAATGAAATAATACGCGTATGACATGATACATTGTAGCATATCTTGTTAGATGATAATAAAGGTGATTTTTTGTGCTATGTAAGACAAAAAAGGTCGTTAACTAGGAAATAGCTAACGCGATATAGCAGTTTCAAACGACGCCAGACGTTCTATTGTTCATAGGTGTTATTAATAGTGTCATTGTTGTTGTTGTTGTTGTTGTTTTGCTGGCGTCGTGCTAAGGCTGACATTATTCATGTCATGGGGACTTTGCCTTCGTGTTTATTGTTATTGTTTGTCGATCTCTTTTCCTATTGTTGGTATATTGGCCAACGATTACGCTGTCAGTCTCTGAAGTTGACGTCCGTCCTTGATACTGATACTGCTAATTGTTTTCTAGTTTTGATCGAAGCCTGCTAGGCTGCCGTACACATAATATCCACTATTAGCGCAGTACTAGTAGAGCGCGGCGTCTGTGGCTTACTTACTTAGTGCTTCTGCTGCCTCCGACGGCCTAAGCATGAGCATGTCTAATCGATGACATTGAGTAGCAAGATGCCTGAAGCTTGATGCCTTTATGTATGTGTGCGCCACGGGACGTTGATGATTGCCTATTCTTTAAACTCGAGCCCGGCGTGATTTCCTGCGCGGTTTCCGTGAAGCCATATCATTGCAAATGGTTGCACATGTTCGTCACAAGGTCACATGAAATATAATTTAGTTTATTCACCATATCATTGGTAGTTACAAGTAATCTGAATGTCCTATAATTCACCGTTGCAACTAAGTAGGAAATGCACACGTTCCTGCAGTGATTGTGCGTCGATTGACGCGCATCGATGTCAAGTGGTAGCGGTTGATGTTACATTCTCTACAAATATTGCACACACATTCGTCAATTTCATAACACGCTCCTTTCAGACATATATAATGGTGATAACCATGCCTAGGTTATCCTACACAACAGAGTCCGATTTGATTGAGAGCCTTTGTTCCACTTCACATATATATATATATATATATATATATATATATATATATATATATATATTGTAATTTAGTTTTCATTATTTTCTACAAAAAAGGAGACCCGTATACGTGTCGATAAGTGTGTAATAAGGACCTACATGCCTACAGTGTGAGGCAGGCACGGTATCTACAAACTGTACAAGCACTAGGCGTTATCTACGGACATTCCGTTGTTTACTGCTGACGTGGCTAAAACAACGATGTGCCATCCATGGTTGTAAGCCTAGCGATTATTAATCAATATTGTCTGTGCTAAGTTGCGATAGTAGATCACTTAATAATAACAAGATAGCCACAATTTTCCAATATAGATACTAATCGTATTTCCGCTTATATCGTTTATGTGTCGAATAGTCAACGACGAATAAAATTGATAATTAGACTGTGCCGCAGCAGGCTCAGTCTCATTAAAAATGTTTTTGATAAACGGCCCAACACCTTGGCAGCCATGGTACTACAGGACAGATTCGTCTCAACAATATTGCACGGTTCTCATGTTGTTGACGTATCGACAGTTAAAAACTTGTTGACTCGGCTACTGGCACAAGCTATGGACATCCAAAAAGGGTACTACAAGTGCTCTCACTACAAGGTACGAGTGAGAACGCACAATTATACTTTATGGACGGGTCGATAGATGAATCTACGGGAGAAGCAGACGTATTTTAAGTCAACGGCAACATAAATACTGGCAATCACATTATCAACTGGAGCAGCTCATCTTAGGCTGGGTTGGTGGACATATCTGAAGAACTGCCGCAGGAGAAGAAGGATTCATCGGAGAAAAGATTCGTGATCAACAGCAATTTATGTGCCGCCATCACAAACGTCCGGGCTGTATAATCATCAGGACCCGCTTCATTTTTAGTGGAAAAAGATACACAAGAAAAGCAGCGTAAGACTTGGAGGATACAGACAGCTGCAACAAAAAGAGACACTATGCATACTGCACCACACCGAAAAAAGCCGATTATTATTTTACCAAACATAGGCTACGATGTGTCAAGGAAATGACGCGACGCACCAGGTTTCACATTGAATTGCTCGAAATATGTATTAAGTGATTTATGCCTACATGACGATGTGCATGTTCTAGATGAACGTGAAAAATATCACACAGAACGGAAAATATGGGAGAACGTGTCTGCTCATCAAATGGAAGCGAGCCAACTGGACATTCGTGTGAAAGACAATACATGAAGAAACACCTACAATTTGCTAGAAATGCTCAACGAATTATCTAACTGAATGATCTAGAGATACCTTAAGTAGAGTTGATCGATAGTCTAATTTGACGTGCTCTGTGCTCCTGAAATGAAATCTACAATTTGAATTACATTTTCAATAAATTCTAAATAAACATGTATAATATCTATATACCACTTATAATTGACAGTGGATTTATTCCCTTGCGACAGAGCAGCGTGCCTTTATTGCCTTAGCGCATTCCAGAAGTGGACCAGACCAGGTGATGGTAGCCGTGCACAATGTATTACCTTTGTGCACACATGGCGGTTAATATATGCAATACTTTGCGTAGACATTACGATTAATATATGCAATTTCGTCCCATAGATTCCTGATGACGGTGACGTGGTGCATTTGCCTGCGCCTCGCGACTGGAAGAGATACATAGGTGCGCGGGTTCGAGCCCTAAAGTTGCAGATTTTTATTTATGGGGGTCCGTCTATGAAGCAGTGCGAGAAGCAGTCCCGTGGACGTTAAATCTTGACTTGGGGTCAGCCCGACAAGTATTTAGGTTCATGATGAGGTGCATATTTGCATGAGCAACCTCGTCTATGGTTTTCGCCACGTTACCTTGTCATTCCCGCAAATTTTGCTGAAAACGCTCAGTAACTGGTGACATTAGCTTGATTCTAATTATTTCCACGGCTGGCCCATAGCCTACTAGCAAGTACACAAATCGGCTTCGTGCCGAACGCGGCGGACAGAGAACCCGTTTTATGTACACTGAAAAACATCTCTTGAGTTGAGCAAGGTTCGCCACTGGGAGATGTCCCCAGACCTTACGCAGGCTATAGATCAATATTACGGTTCCATCTGAAAATTGCCTCACTGGCATCATATGGTATCACACTTATTTAGAAATATTTATTAGCTCAGCAGCTTAGCGGTCTCGACACGGCAAAGACAAAGTTTAACGTAACTTATAGTCTGTCGAAGATGACGCCGTTCATCTAGTATCCGGTTAACTACTTTCAACTTCCGCCTACGAGTCACTGCGAGTTCCGAGTTCCGTGAAGAGTTTGAGCAGAAGATGAGAGAAGTGCAAGAAGCGTTCTCCAGAACAACGTCAATGTTGGACAATCCATGGATAAAACCGCTCTTCGAGCAGCGAGCGCCACGTTCTCACCCGCCTCTCCACTCATGAGTTCCACCGCAAACTGTGCCATTGGACTGGGTTCCATAACCTCCGCTATACATTTTGCAGTCTCATTTGCACCATATATGATCCTGAGAAAGGTGGGCCAGAGCCAGTAATGGGTGTTGGCTCGGTGATATTTTCCGGATATATATATTTATATTCAAGAATAACGAAAACGAATGCATTTTTTCGAAACTCAATGAACACTTGTAATGTAATTGTAACAACACCTAAGAGGCGATGAATAATAAATAAAATTTAATATATAATATATACATTGGTACAATTTTAAGCTCAAGTCACACTGCCTTCTAACATATGTCACATTCATGTACACGGATGTATTTGCTACTATCCATTTGTCCGCGATCTGCTGTGGAAAGTTCATATCCATAATATGCCCTGAGACCCAAATATGGAAACGAGCTAACAAACTCGTTCATAATTTATCTGACGCAGCCAGTCGTTCATTCATTCATTCATTCATTCAATTCAATCATTTGAACTGACGCAGCCAGTCGATTTTTCTTTTTCGTAAACTTTATTTAAAGTTACAGTTTAGGTAGCTTTTGCTGACGCCAACAATACGTCGGATGGGGTCTAGGTCGCGGTGACGTCGTCCGCATACGTTACAACAACTGCGGCTCTAAGCTCTTCCCGTACATGGCGGGCCAGGTCAGCGAACGCAAGAGAGCTGAGTGGTTTTCCCTGCGGGACCCGAACGTTTTGGCTCAGCGCTGTAAGAATAGAACCGCCCACTTCTTATATACAGCTTGCCGAAACAAAATCGATGAAGACTACATATAAGTGACCTCCGCATTTTACCAGTTATGCCAAAGTAAGGTTGGAGTACATGGATTGCGTCCTGTGTACCTCGGTCCCTTCTGAACCTGAATTGCTTTGATGGAGGCGCCTTCTCCTCATTTGGAGACACTCTCTCTATGACTATATTGGCGAATATCTTTTTGCGAGATTTGATATAGATCGCTTACATTGTCACCACTTTTCCTTTGAAGAGAAACGTGAATCTTGCATTTTGCCAGCCTTTGGATATGCGACTTCCTCTAAGTATCTGTGTAAACAGATAACAAGGGAAAACCCTGTCAATACTTCTGCTAAGTCCCCCCAATGCTCGTACTAGATCCCATCTGTACCCTACTGTTCCTAATATGCTGATTTTGTAGCACCGCAGCGACCTCCTCGTCCGTGAAGGTCAAGTTTATAAGGTGACGTTTAAACGTAGGCGATTGCTCGATTAAGATGTCAGGAATCAGAGCGTCCTCATCCAGCAGCAAAGTACTAAGGTGCTTAGGAACCTGCTGATCGATAACGTATACGCTTTATCAGCATTAAGCGTTTACGTTATCGATTCGGGGATAACGTTTTAAGATCATGACGTCTTTACGAAAGTCATACTAGCATTCTTTTTTTACTACATAACGATTTTTGAGCTATGTGACTTTAAGATTCTAACTAAATGATCTAAAACTATACGGACCTTCCAATAACGCTAACGAAAGACAAGGACTACAGAGTACAATTGAGGCGGTTTCTGAACGGTGTGTGGGTAAATAAATGCTTATATCAGTGCCCGAATCTGCAGTATTGTGTTTAAAAAAGACTGTAACTACGTGCTACATGGGAAGGCTATTCCTATTTTAAATAACACTAGGGTGCTCGAGCTTGCGGTAACACCGGAAATGGATTTCACACATGTCATCCGACCAACTAATCTTATATCGAATACCATCCTTCGTTGTTTTATAATTAATGTTTACAATTTTTACATGAGCCTTTATAATTGTTTGGTTGCATCTACGTTTACCTATTTTTGTGCGATTTGGCAGCCTTATTTAGACAAACACAGTGATGCAATGGAAAGTGTATAGAAAAAATTCTTCGTCGTGTCTCATTAAGGTGTAACATTGCACGAAATTCTGTCGTAATAAGCCCTATTCGGGAACTGCAGTCCGAAGCGGATAATCGCATGTACAATCATATCATAAACTCCTCAACTACATCAAACTAGCATTCATTTAAACAATCGTAGAAGCGGTACCACCATCTCGTAAAAAACAAATTGCCACGACAGATCGTGTGAATAACATGTTTTTGTGGCGGATGGCAAGGGCACTGAGAACTTGAAATGCTAACAGCGCAAGTGTCGGCACACAAGTAAACTGACTATTGTGTGTATCTAGATAGTACCGGCTTGTAAATTGTAAATAATGTCCCTCCTTTAACAAAATAAAGATGCATTTGAATTAATTCGAAAAAAAAGAAAGTCCATTTAATCTGATGTGTATGCATAGATGGCTAACAACAGCCCCCTAGCGTGGGTTGTCGCGGAACCACATATTTGTGTAAAGAAGCCACGAGCAATGCGCAGAGGAAGTTTAACGGGTTCGCCCACTCGGCCAGCGCTATGACGATGTTGTGCTGAACTCGAACTGTTTTTAACTCGGACAAACGAGTTAGCGAGCACGCAATATTGGCTTAACGATGAACGCGATGCTTGTCACGCGGCTGCAAAATGCGTCGCTACACTAAGCACTCTAGTAATCAGAGGGCGGAGGTGAACAACGGATGATGGGCCTGGTCATCGCATCGGCCTGACAAAAAGCGCTTACCACTGCCGGCTCGGTATGCTCATTTGACCGCATAAATGCGTCTCGAAATTTGTCGGTGGTAATCCAGTTTCGAAATAATTTGCGGTGATTTCGCCTCACGTCGTTCCTCTCGGCTTCTTCTAAATCTGGTTTTATTCGCGTAAATGACAGCTCTAGCGACGCCACATCACCGTGACGTCATATGTTAGCAACGTACTGGCTTATTCTTTTACGGCGTAGCAAAATAGTGTAGAGGCACTTAGGCTAGCATAGACAACAGGGTTACCGGTCGCTGATTAGGGTAAACGCGAACGAACGCTTTCGGCCGTTAGTACCACGTCATTGTGCGCTATTCACGCTGACGAATATGGAAAGCTTAAAAACATTGACGTGGACAATAACGTTTCAGGACACATTTTTTTGCACGAACGGCCCTAGCCCTCCTTTCCCAGCGGACGCAAATACCTTTACCGTCGTTGCAGGGCAAGCATGTCCGATACAAAGATTCGTTTCTTCAACAAAGATTATAAGCTTCAGGAAGGTGGAGCTATCACCATGGAGAAGGTCGCAACGTCTTAATCGGCATAGAGATTACAGTAGGCTCAAACAAAAATTCACCGGTATCGAATCGTCTAGAGCACGACCACCTACAGCAAGTTGCCCCTATCACATACTCGTAGAAGAAACAAAACTCCGATGTTGAGTTGTACAACAACCTGTTTACTAATAGCTTCAGTCGCTTACAAATAGAGCAAATCTTAAAAATTGTTGGCGGTAATGAAATCGTAAATACGCGAAATGTAAAGCCATTCAACGAACGAGAAGGAATCTCTCTTCTCTTCAGAAATATTCTGGTGACTCCGAAGTGCTTAAATTGAAAAGAACCTGATGAACCGGGAACCGGGACAAGGCGTTTAACCAATACAGCGACCGCCGAAAGATAAATTCGAGATCGTCTTAAACAAGCTTTTGTACTAGCGCCATGCTGGACGAGCTTGTTTCGAACTGTTTGAAAACGAGGACCACATGACGCATGCGCAGACAGTGTCTGCAGCATATATATATATATATATATATATATATATATAACTAAAGTTATTTGTACATTTAACATAAAAAGTCGTTTAATGTGAAAGAATAAATAAAGTTGTACAAAAGCAAGTACAGCAACATTTGGAGATAGTGTAGATAAGCATCACTTGTACAGGTAAACGGGTTTACACAGAGTGACAACTTCAGCCGGTACTTAAACAAATTAACATATTTGAGAATTACATTTACTCTTTGTACGATATCCTTTAGAGCGCACGTATGATAAAGTATTCGGCCTTGATGTCAACGAAGTCGAGTAATATTCTACGGAGTATCTCGCTATAAACATCTCTACGCATTTTCCAGATGAAGGTTGCTTTAGTTACATGTTTTGACCTACAACTCTACTAAGTGAGTTTATCGACTTCTCATTGTTGCACAATAAGCCGATTAGTTGAAAACTTTCCAGATAAGCCGAAACAACAACAGAAATGATTAGGGTTTATTTATTGATTATTGACGCGAAAGTGGCAGGCATGCTCATAGTCTAAGGGGTCAATGTGTACATTTGAGTGGTTCGCATTCTAACTCCCGTAAACGAATTGATCTAAAGTTCTTTTATGCGAGTCTGCAGTGAGCCTCCCTCTTGCTGTTGCGCCATCTTGCTGTACACCACGCCCTGAGCACTTATAGTCGTTAAGTCTGATTCAGCTGGCACGTTGCGTTACCCGAAAACTACCACCGGATATTCACGTAAACACACTAACAAGTGCGTAACATTATAGCTGAGAAAACGATTCAAGAAATAACCAAATACAGTTTTCGTTATAGAATAGCAGGAAACAGTTCATCTTGAAGCACACCAACTCCAACACACCGATCAACGCGAATGGTCACCTAATGCCACCCAACGAAGCTCTATTACACTAGCTTCGTGTGATGACACAAAACGAAAAGATTATTGACGCTCGATTATGGGACTCCCGGTTGATCTTATAGCCGATCTGACCAAGCTGGTGCCAGCCCAGACCGCCAAAATCACCACCACACCGTAATGCGTACGATAAATAAAGTTGTCAATTTATCGTCATTTCGGTGTGAACGATCGTCTTTTTTCGACTCACTCTAATGCTTATGAATCTAAATCACACAAATTTAGTTTAGATATCATGTTAGAGGTAATACCGACAACGCCATCTGTTATAGCAATATAAGAGTAACTGAATTTGAGGTTGATAGTTGCCGTTTAGAAAATTACAAGGGCTAAGGGAGGGTGCCGGAGCAGTTATATGGTGGTAGTAGCGTAGCATTGTTCGTGAGGTTCGATATGCAAAGATCTTAAAATTAAATCAACTGACAATGCTCGTTGTCTATATATATATATATACCTCAAAGCATTTTAAGTACAAAGTCTTGTCTTTACGCACTGGTTCTTTGATGTAATGGCTAAGACGCCTTAGGCTAATCTGATGACAGAAATGCAATTTCTGAAAACAGAACCGTGATCATCATGAATCTGTCTCCTGAAGCTTAGTATTTGAGATTCATCTATTGGTTAAAGGTCGTGCATAATGAGCCATAGTGTAATAAAAAATACGTAACGTTGTGACACCTTGTTACAACTCGACGTAGTCGGTAGACATGTTCGGTGCTTTGTCGTTTCATTTAGTCACAGCAAATAGAAAAAGCAATGTCATCAAATAGGGGGACTTTCTCTCAACTCAACTCAAAAAAGACCAAAGAGCCTAGTTTAATACTTTATTATTAAAAGGTTATTCAGAAAGCGGCATTCGATACTGGTTGGAAGGTGGCTCTGAGAGCGCTTTCTCTCAAGGGACTGCGCCACGCAAGCACTACGGAAATAGAAAAACGGGTACAGGTTTGGTCGTGGCATGTTCACTTATATGTTCAGGCTCCAAATAAAGGCTACGGTGGCAAGTTATCAGGAACCGCTCCCGCGAGACCGAGGATAAGGTATAACCTCTGTGTACACACATTTTAGATCTCAAAAATGCTATACCCGAAACCATTAAGCACAAAGTCTACACGGATGATCTTAAACTTTATGGGCCACCTGGGTCAGAAAACGAAACGAAAATTATTCCGAGACCGATTCTGTCTCCGATGGTGTACCAAAAATGATATGGTAATATTCGCCCCTAAATTCCCCGTTGTGTGTCAGAAGGAGGACCACGTTTACACACTTGGTGAATAAGGGATACCCAGTGTAAACAGCATTCGCGATCTTGAGGTAACGATAACATAGAAGCTGGATTTTAATTTAGATTCACATCACGGAAACTATTTAATCTGCTAGTCTTATATGTAATATGTTACTTGGTTGTTTTAAATGCCTAATGTTCTAAGCTCGCTTCTAGAATTTTCTTGTAGTTTTCAAGTTCACTTATAGCTGTAAAGTTCCTAAATTCCCTTATAGCGCTATTAAAAAAATATATTGATACCGTTGGAAAAGTTCAGTCCAAATTCATTCGACGTGAGAGCGTAGAGATTTAGTACCTACCTCAAAAGGTACCCGAGGACGGATTTTGGAATTACGTACGATTCTATCAATACAATATATTTATATATATATATATATATATATATATATATATATATATATTTTTTTTTTTTAAATTTAATTTTAGTGCTCAAACCATATTTTTGGAAACAGTTGCACAATTTGACCGAATCAGCAACATATCTTCGCGGCGCATGGCGATGACGTTACGAGCCTATAGACAAAACATAAAGCTTAGAGCAGTATTGTCTAAAATAATATCACCAGGTGATTATCAAAAATAATATAAATTTATCCACTTCAGGGCGTCAATAAACTGCCGTCGGTTGCGGCAAGGTGAAATATTTTGCAATTGGAGGTCAACGTGTTTTACGCTGACATCAATTAATGTAAAACTTTTAGACCCCTATATTCAAACGGATTCCCCCTGGCTCTCCAATGGGGTCGCTTCCATTACTATGTGTTCTAAAGAGTTATGATGAGTCGGCAGGATATTGGGGACTAAGGCCCTAGTCATGGTTGACATTAACTGGGGTGTCTCAGGTTCATTCCCTGTTGTTAATTAAATTGTGAGACATGCTCATTGCAAGTGGGTACTAAACAATACAACGATAATGCTGCGACTGGGAAATCCTAGAAATCTTAACGTGCCTGCTTAAGCTCTATGCGCCCTGATATAAAAGGGTGACATGTGTATCTACGCATACATGTCAAGGAAATAATAATTCTATCCTGTAAATATAAACTTAAATGATCTTTTAATTGTTTATTTGTGACTACAGGATGTTATATAGTACTTTACCCAGCTCAGATAGCATGGTCACATAAAGTTTAAAGTGCTGCCTTGGTTCATGCATTCACTCGTCTCGTGTCTTTATTTTTGCGGAAAACATAAAAAAATGAATGTATGGGATAGATATACGAACTTAGACCTTGTGAGCTTGTACACGAGTTATGCACGTGCTTGAGTCACACGTTATAAACCTTCAGTAATTTAATGCAAACCTTTTTTGGAAAGCCTACCTCCCAGGCTCGGTAATATCTGGCATTTTTTCGAAGCCATGGGAAGGGCGTCCGTGCCATTTTTCCTTACTTCAGCTATTTCTTGGTCTATCTTTTTGCATATTTACATGCATCCAAATAGAGAGCTTCTACCAAATATACACCGTCCTGAAGAAGTGCGTCAAGAGCTTAAGGGCCTGGCTGCACTTCCCCTCCCACCTCCCTCAGTTTCTAGTCTCAACCGCTCTTCCGAGGCAACCGCGTGAACTTCTCCCGCCTAGCGGTTTCTTTGAACGTCTTGAGCGTCCAAAATTGCGTCGAGCAGTTCCGTCGTTTTCTTCCACGCTCCCGTCGTTTTCTTCCACGCTTCCGTCGAGGTCATCATATAGCTAACCACTCCCTTGATAGGGCGGCTTCTCACCGTCGTGGAGCCCGTGCATCTTGCCTCCCAAAGAGACTCGCAGTGTAGGACAGTGTGTTCCACGCCGTCTGCCTCCCCAGATTCGCATAGCACACAGGTGTCACTGGTGGCCTTCCTTATCTTAACCACGACCTAGTTTTGGAACCGACCGTGACCGGTCAGAACCTGAGCCGTATAGTAGGTGAACTCTCCATGTCGACAGTCATGCCACGCCTTGAGGCCCGATATTAGACTTTTGGTCCAGCCCCCTTGGGTCACTCTGGCAGAAGGAATGGGTGTAAGCTACGCCCATTCCTTCTGCCAGACCGCGAATCCAGACTTTATTGAAGACCTGCATTAAATGGCTGAAGCCTAATAAAAAAATAAAGAGGTCCTCCTGAACTAATATATCCTTAAGAGCCCCACGAGTTTGCTGTTTTTTTTGCGCTAAATTTAAAATATAACATTTAGTTACTCGTATCCGTATGAGCTGGACTCGTTGCTTTAGGAAGCATCACATCCACTATTTTTTTAACACATTTTAACTGGCCCAATTTGATATCCACCTTGCCCGGTTCTTCCTTTCCTGCTACCTTGGTAAAAACAATTCAATATTGGTCCCATGTCGATCACCCCTTTTAGTCCATCCACTGATGTTCAAAGATACCATCATACAAATCATTTACAAAACAACACGCCTGCTTACTGCTCAGCGTACGCTCGAAAAATATTCCTAGGCAATGACTTCCAGCGTAGTTAGTCAGTAGGCAACTGCTGGTTCTGCAGTGCCTGCCATTGACTTTGGGTTATACCTCGTACCATCTGCTCGTCTCTCCTAACATTAGTTGCAGTGCTTTATAATTGTGCTTCTCTCGAGTGTTTGCCCAAGACGATGGTAGTTGACACCCCTCAATATGTTCGGCAACTCAAATTGCTAACCCCTTTTTGTACCTGTCTCAGACATCTTCTGATATTTGTGTCTTCGAATTTCTAGGTTGACAATGCGTAGAGCATAACAACAAGTTAGCCGCTGTAGTCGATAGATGCCTGCAACATTCTGCGATGACTTCCATTTATGGCATGAACTCAGAGTAGAAGATACTGTGGTGTCTGATGGGACTACAATGGCAAACGTGTTTAACAATATAACTCGACGTGTGTGACTCTGATACAATGCTCTGATAGATAAGTAATTCCTGAGAACTTTCCTCGTGGAGCAAAAAAGCTCTTATTTCAGCCGGTTCATACTTCAAGGATTGCACATCTTTTACGCAAAACAAAGATATGCTTAGTTGCACCTGACCAATTTCCCAGCCGATGTTCTCGGTAACATCGCACCATATCTGATCAAGTTGTCAATTGCGGCCGGCAATTACCTCAAAACGCCTAAATTATATTACGTCATCTAGCTTTTAAAATCTGGTGACAGACACGCAAAAGAAAGCTACGGCACAATCAGCATAATAGCCCCAATCTCTAAGATATTTGAGAAATGCGCATTCGAGCAAGTTAAGGACCATCTTGAACAACATAATGTACTTAATCGCCGCAGTTCGAATTTCGCCTAAAATGTGCCTGTTATGAGCTATGTAGGTGTCGTCCGTCAAAGTCTTGAGAAGAAGAAAACGATTGCTGCTCTTTTTGTTGACTTGAGAAAGGCTTTTGATTTTGTCGACACCAATATTCTAATGACCAAACTGGGAGTCTAAGGGGCTGACGAACGTGTCCAATCGTGGGCGGATGTTTTCAGATGTCGAGAACATATCAGTTGGAGTGGCTCAAGAGAGTATCGACGGCCCACTGCTGTTCAATATATTTATCAACGATATATCTGAAGTACCAAAACACGGCCGACTAACCCTGTTTGCTGATGATAACACAGGACTCGTTATAGGCGACAAGAGGTAGAGCAGATGATTAAGGAAGACCTTAGGCCACCCTCAAATGGGTGTAGAGCCAATGACTTTTCCGTGAATTGGTCAGAGACCGGTGTTATACAGTTCTTATCCCCTAAGGGTGTTCTAAGTATTAACCATTAGGCATTTCAATGCCATTAGGCATTTCAATGCGAAAACCACACCCTTGGCATGATCAATAAGACAAAATTCTTAGGCGTTGTCTTGGATTTCAGGTTATCGTTTAAAGCTCATACAGATCACACTCGTAAAAAAATTGTATGGAGCATCCCTGCCCTGTTCAAGAGCCTTAATATTCTGCCCCGTGACTGTCTGCCATGTACTGAGTCTACGTCCGTAGTTATATGACCTACGCAGTTGAAATACTTGGAATGACTTATATGCGTTTTTTATGACCGTTACATCGCCTGGAAAAAAAGAGCCTTGCGAGTATTATTGGGATACCCACCATGAGTGTCCATGTGTTTTAAATACGTAGATACGTCGATTCTGCCGCTACAAATAGAGATGTCTGTCGTTATTGAGATCAAACGACTCTTAATGGGACTTCATCCCGACCTGCTCAATCATTCCCAGTCGACATGAGAGGATAGGATTAATTAAAGGCACCCCGAAAAAGGGGGAAATAAATTCCCATATATATGGGCACAATCGTGCTACGCAAAAAGGTGATTTACAAAGAATCTCTTTTAAGTGGCTTTTGCGTATAGATTTATGTTAAAAAATATTGCAGCCTTGTCTCGTTCTGACAGATTTTATCAAATAAGTATTGTTGTGTTCTAAAAGCTGTAAAATTCTATCACATAGAATCCTCTTAGGGTTCAGTATCGTCAGCAACACATACTGTTTGTTGAGGCTTACGTGAAGCCTAGCAGCAGACAGTATAAACGACCGTTTAACTCAGTTAACTTTCCCGGATGCGCGGGCAACAATTTCAGTTATATGTCCGCTATATTTTTAGTCAGTGCAAGTCAATACAACCAAGTTTTTCAAAATTGTTGTAGCTTGTAGATGCTTACCGCCAAGAATGTACGAGTATATACGATTTGCGTTACCCAAATCTAGAATAGCTTACTTATTTTCACAAATAGAGATCAAAATCACAAAACCATTCAAAGAGTGTTGTCTATCACAGTTTGTAAATCCGCAGCCTTGATATATCATCAATAATAGTAAACTAAATCCTAAATACATCTGCACATATACACTCTGTTTTTTTTTTATTTTAAAAAATATAATCCACTACATACATATACACGAAGTTTGCTGCGGCTCCAGACATTCCTAAGCAGCCTTCTAGGCAAAGCTCGGGTGACTTCATCAAATCTTTACCTGCATCGCTCGGTGTTCCTCGGGGCGGATGTATGTTCATTTTCTAATATTCATATTTACTGTCGTATATCGGGTACGTGCAATTTGTAGATGCTGTTTCTCCCCGTCTACACCCCCGCCTTACATGCGTTACTGCAAGATGACGTTCGTGCGTTGCCAGATGGTTCAGCAAAAATGATAAGCTACTTTTGCTTCCAAGTGCTTGTGCTGAATGATGGAGCGTCGAAACATGACTTTTCCATTATCCACGAAACTTAGCTACGTCGGCTACTGTACCACGCAAGCGTGATATGTTTCTGCCGATCTGAACTTGAAGTATCATACTGCTGATTAAGTTTGGTCCTATTGCGGCTCGTCAATATATCTTTCACTACTGCATGCACTGAACCAGCTTTGTATTGAATTACAGTGTGTGATATCGGTCAATATTATACGTGCCACATTATTTACATACACAGTATTCTTCGATAAAAAAGCAATACCCTGTTAGGCTTACATACTGGTGGTAACCATGCCAGGTAAGTGTACAGGGTATGCGCCAGTTTGCTTGCATTCCCTTCTAACGGTCTGTCATGAATGCAGAACGGTCGGTGAACCTCTTTATGGCAAAGCTCACATAACGCTTTTCTATGTAGACGCGATATTGCTCTACGGCCAGTGCGCTGAAATCGTATTTGTCCAGAATAAGGTCTTCGACAAAGTTTCGCTCTTAGCATAATTTTAGCGCCAAGGTTATTGATGCGTTACGCGGCAGTCCGAGCATATACTTCACAAAATTAGCTTTTATCTTGTCTACCTCTTTCATGTTGTCTAAGGTTAAGTTTGGTGCAATGGCCCGAAGGCAGTAAGTTATAATTGGAACTATTTTTATCTTGAAAATGTGCATTCCAGTCTTAGTGTCGATCTGTGTAAGATCTCCGAGTAGCGTAATGGCCACTACTGCTTTGGCACGCTTGTTCTCGATGTGCTTTGTAAAATATTGACCGGGGGTCAAGATTACCCCGAGGTAGCTAAATTGACTTACTAATTCAATAGTTTGGTTATTGATCCTGATGATATAGTCAAGACTGGCGTATCGACCTCCTGGGGAAAATCGAAGGATTTTTGTCTTGGATGCATTAATTGTCAGCTTATACTGTGCGCACATTGATTAATTTCAGTCAGGTAAAACTGTAGGTGTGGTATTGACTTGGCCATTATGATAAGATAGTCAGCGTAGAATACATGCGGGGCTTTAGCATTTCGAAGTAATTGGCTTAAGCCTGTGACATAAAGGATTAATACGAAAGGGCTTGCCGTGTCGACTTCTGCTAGCCCAATGGTCTGTTTAACCCCTTGCGCAATAGAGTGAGACCCATTTATGATTGTGACATAGTTCACAGTGAGATTTTTTCTGATTAGGTCGAACGATCGTCTTTGCTTGTGTAATTTTTTGCAGGTAGCTTCGGCGCCATTGCTCGGGGATATTCTAAGCATGTTCTAAGCATGCAATGAACAGCGCTATTAGCTTTAGGACTACGTGCTCTATTCCCTGCTTAAGGTGTTCGTAGTAAATATCAGCTGGAGTGTTCGTTTTTCCAGGTTCTGAAATATCTACAGGTTTTTCAATTCTTCCTTTTCGACAGGATTTTCCGTTCCATTTCGCTAGTATAGCCCTTCGAACCTCCTCTTCTGTAGATTCTTCCCAGTCAGTCTCTATGTAAGATGCCTGTTCCTTGTCAAGCAGTTGCACATTGTGGCTCATTAGGGTTGTGATTTGCGAAGCCCACTTTTTTTTTCGTTTATTAGCTGGTTTGCTATAGCAGGTCTTTTCGGTAAGAGGCTCCGTGCCTTCTGAATGCTTTCTCGTGTATGCAGTGTGCGCTGTGCAGTCTAATATTCATATATCTTTCTCTGATTTATTCGTTTACACGTTTCAAGTCAATCAAGGCACTTGACATAAGACAAAGTGTCTTCATTGACTAGAACATGGAATACATTGTAATATGCTTAGTTGAGTCCTGCAAGCTTTGTTACTTTTACACCCGAGCTAGTATTAACGATTCGAGCTACATAATCCTAAATATCCGATTCGTTGTGTGTGAGATCAATACGGCTTACAAACAACTTGCTCTTTGCCGTAATTGCTCAGGTACGTCTTCGTCTTTGACTACGTTCAGATGTGTCATTCTGTTCGTGCCGGTGGTGTTGGCTTTGGTTGTGCGATCTCTCCATCTTTGTGTACGTCATTTGTTATCACGTTTCTCTGGCTTCGTTAGTGTGCGTCCATGTAGGTTCTTCTTATGCACGTCGTCGTAAAAGACGCCATAAGAAGATTCCGTTCCTCGAATCACCAAGACGTCGCGGTGTGTGTAGTGTTTGTGCCTGCAAGCCACGTTGGCGTGGGGCGATCATCTGTTGGGACGTTTGATCGTGCGGTCGGCCGATTGTTAGTTGTTGTTGGGCGCTCACGTTGCCGTTGGAATTCGTTGTTCTCGGATCCGCTTTTTAAAGGTCTGCATCTCCGAAGCACAACTGGCTTGACAGTTATCAACTTAGAAACTATCGTTGAGACCTCGACCCAGAAACAAGGTTTGCAGTACGTTGTTGCCTTATTAGGAATATGGTAGTTACAATGTGTGTGAGCATGCTTATCACAACTCTCGTAGACAGTTCTACCACTGACTAGCTGAAAGTGTTCTTCACAAGTGACACACGAAAGACCAGGATTTGCCTCGATATCTCCTCTTTGTAACAGGATGGTCACAATTGCTGTGGCTCGGAGTGTGTGGGATTTAGTGAAGCTGCGGCGAGGTGCGTTGAGGCAAGCAGTCACTACATTTACTGTGTCCTAAGAGTCCAATTATGAGAGCAGTCAGAAAACGCGTCCGGGCAGTTGGCGCCATACTGACAACTGAATCTTATTTATGAAATAAACTTGTGACTGTAATATAATTTTTCGCTACTTTGTCAGATATCTTAATGTTTACACACGTCTGTACAACCTTTTGTGCTATGTATACATTTGTATTGCTCGCCGGTTTGGGCTGATAGAGCACAAAAGACTGATTGAGGACATTAGCCCTGATTTTTGTTTGAGGCAATCAAACCCGATTTTTGGTTGAGGGAATCAGAATAGAGTCTTAAAGTCAATTGGTAGATTGATCTCCTTGTAGCCTGATCGACTTTCTGATTTAACAATGTAATGAAAATGCGTCACATGAGCTTAGGCGTGTCTGATTTGCTTGAGGAATAAATTGACACCAAACCAAATAACCAAATAGTCAATACCTTATGATTCTAAAGTATGTGGCTAACTCAAAAGGTCTGAATGAATAACAATAATCTAGACGTTTGCGTGGCGCGTCGCCAAAGGGGCACGTGATAACAAAACGTAACTAATAGTAATCTGTTTTACTGCTATCACAGCCTCAAGCTTTAGCACCTAAGGCATGTTGCCCACAACAAGTCAACTGAGTTGTTGCCAAAACCTCGCAAAAATCGTAGCTAGGTCGGGAGGAGTCTTCGAGGCCAAACAAGGCACAAACCTGCAAACACTCCGCTCGGCACAGCAACCAATGGCTATCCGGGTGTGCGGGCCGTGTAGAACGGCCTCTGCGGCAGTACTGGTTGTCTTCGCCACAATGCTCTCGCAGTACCTGCTGGCGAGGGACAGAAGATCTCAAGACACTCTCGATGAATCTCCTTAGAGGACGGAAGAGCATAGGCAAGGTGCATGGAGCAGTAAAATATGAGACTTCCCCCGCGGCTGTCGAAGTACCGCCATACAACACCGAACCTGAGAGTCTGGGAGGACATCTGTTTTAGTAGTTTTGTCGAGTCCTTCACTATCTACTGCCAGCTGCCAGGGACGCAGCTTCAAACTTTAAAAGTGATGGTTGACTGTCAAACACGTTCTATCGTTGTTCTATGTCACACTTATTTTCTTTTACAGCGGTTTTATATTACGTAATCGAAAGCATGTCGCATAGACGTTTATGAAAATAAACGTACAAAAGTGTAGTAAGTATTCACCACTGCCACAGTCATGCATGTATATGTACGTAAGATAAACACTATCATATAGCACTTACGAAAATGAAAAGAATAACCACTACTGAATACAATTTGCAACGGCAGGGCAACAACTAATTATGCTAACCATGATAATAATATTAACATATTAACATGAATCATCTTGTACATACTCTATTTGAGTGAAACCGATATGATTGAACAAAATTAGTACTAAAATGGTGAGGAGTGGAATAAACGGTGGAAATGTCGTTTTTAGACTAAGCAGGTCTTTTCAAACAACACAGCGGGCCTCGAGAGCTGGTGGTTGGCTTTGTGGTTTCGCTTTCGTTCTGCTGGTCTCTCTGAGAGCGCAAGAGTTACAAGCGCCGGCGAACTAATGTTAGATATCGCGTGACATTTCCCGTCTCCAGCCATCATTCGTGCGTTTGTCCAAATCCAGTCGTATAGCGTCATAGTGTACCCACACAGCTGTCGTAAGCGATCAGCAGCAACGGCCGCTGGACACAGCTCACCGGAAGGAGCAGCCTCATGTCAAGGGTTTCTTTTCATTCTTTCTCTTCCTCTATCATAATACCTTTCTCTTTTTCTCTGTCTCTTTCAGGGTGGATTTTCTAGTCCCCAAAACAGTTTAGCTCAGCCAGTGAGCCAAAAACACATAACACCGGCGTCGCAGTTGATTCTACTTAACTCGTCGATGAGATGTTGCCATGCCGTTATTACCCAGCTCAGGCTTACGGCGATACGCGAGATTGACGATTCTCAAAGGGCAGTTGGGCAGTGAGCAAGAGTCTGCGGGCATAGCTAGCTGATTGCGATCATTTGGTTTCATTGCTCTATTGTGTGGTTACTGGTGGTACGCAGGAAGTATTCACGTCAACTGTAAACAGATAAAACGTAGAGTCGGTCGTGCTCGGTGAAATTGTTTTGGAACAGCGTAGGTAGTAATTAGAAAGTTTGTTTGTCCTGTTTTGGTGCGGCTCTGAGTGATTCTGTTGCATGAGATCGCCCCCCCTCCCCCAAAGCATGTATGGACGTGCCAACTTTTACATCTTGGGAGGCAATCGAGGTAAATGAACGATGAATCTGGCTCGAAGCCTTATTAACATGGCTCGACAGAGGAATACGAAGTCTCGACGAACAAGAGCACGAGAGCAGACGAGTGAGTGTCCCTCATGGAATACTTTGGTAATTAGTGAGGATCACCCGACAAGAGTGTTGACAATGCTCTGCAAGCAACGTGTCGAAAAGCCCGAGTTCTGCGATCTTAAATTGACCAGTGCAGACGGGGTCAGCTATCCCTGCCACCGGGCCGTGCTCGCATCCCAATCTGATCTTATCTGCAGCCTTCTTGAGAACGATCCGCGGGAATTTGGCGGCGAAATTGAGGTGCCGCAGCGCGCTGAAGATCTCGACGTACTTCTTGAGTACATCTACAGCGGTACCATGGAAATCGAGGAGGGAAACTGCTGGCGGCTGTACTCCGCTATTTGTTTCTTTCGCCTGCGCGACACTTACATCCGCGATGAGGTGCGCTGAAACACGTCGACTTTATAACAAGTTAAACATTTGTATATGCAGTCTATGTATATGCATATGTGAAAATGACACCATGCGGCAGCTTTCTGTGTGTACACACATACACATATCTAGATATTAGGCATTCGTATACAGATACTTTTTGTACAGACACAAGCGCCACACTACCTGCGTCCTAAGCTTGTAGTCGACAAAACCCATAGTAGCCTTGTATTGCGTCGGTACATTCAACCTATTCGCCCAAAACGAAAGTAGCCTGGACGTGTATCCACACGCAGCAGACAGCGTTTGAAGGACTCTCTAAAAATAAGTAGTGTCTCTAACTAGGCTCTAGTTTAACTGTTATACTTTTCACCGGGCGTCGTATATGTTAGTGACAACTTTTAGCTCTTTCTAGTTCTTAAGATTTATATCTTTCCCGTGAATAGACTCAAGAAACACTAGCTGTGCAGCTATCAATAGACTTAGTCGAAAATACTAGACGATTATACCTATTTACGCCTCAATTGAAGATCATTTTAATGTTTCTTTTGGTCTACCTTATCGTTTGGAACCATTTTGATATATTTTTTTCTATTCTTAACACTTCATGTGCCCGCCTACGAACAGTATGCATGTATAGAAAATTGTGTAGGTAAACACCTGGCTTACGCAGTACTTTGCTGTCACTTTCACTCTATATGACTGCTGTGGTTTGCAATTACCGACCTTGTTTCAATTGGATTTATGATCTAAATACCCAAAGTTAGCTTTAACTAATCAACGCTCAGCATGCATTAGTATGCCTAGACTTTGCTCGCGTATCTGATAGTATTTCTTCTTCATTTTGGTAGGTACAGACAACCCTTCAAGCACAGGCCGTAATCTCCACGTTGGGTCCTGTACGTGATCGATAGGAGATCGACTGGTTTCGCAATTGCACATTTTGTGCTCCTATGTCGGGCAATAACACCAGTGTCACTCTCAATCCGAAACAAGACTTCTTAGAGACCATGTTCCATTGAAAAAAGATTTAACGAGCTCTACAATTTCCTTTATCGTTGTATAACATTGATATTAGACACTAGGCGTACGTTCGCAGCTGTCCATGGTCGACCGACACATTTTAACCGGTTCACCGCCGTTTTGCGTGAGATCACAAGAGTTGGACCAATGGCAGGCAATTTTATTTATTTATAAGAACAGGAAATCTCTCTAGGCCACTATAAATAGCCTAAAAATGGTGTAACGGCAACGAGGAGAGGAGGCTTGCGTAACCTTGCATTGTGGAGCGTGTCCATTACGGCGGCGGTTTGACCGAACTCGTAGAAATTCCTGAAGTTAATGGCTCTTATGAACGAAGAGGTTTAACGACCCAATGGTTCGTTGGATTGTATCAGGTTTTGACGCCTAGTATCGTGCCTTATGTAACGACTATTGGTGATAAGTTCATCGATATGCACGACAATGCTGTCCGGGGTTAACTTTCGGAAGCTCTAAGAAGCTTTACGAAGTGGCCATCATGTTCCCCTGACCTAAATCATTTGAATCATGGAGCTCATGAATGCTATGCGCGTGGAGTGGAATAATATCCCACATCAATTAATTGATGATTTAATTAGATCAATGCAAAATTACATCGTCGAATGTATTAGGGTACGCATAGGTAATATACACGATTAAATTAAATAACTGTTTACATTAAAATAAACAGTTTGAGCATCCATTTTTCTTAGAACAAATATTGTTTTCATCGTTACATAACAATTGTTCGCCACATAATAATTGCTCAACATTTTAAATCTATATGCATTGCTAAAATGCTCGAAAACACATTACACACATTAGACAATTGCATAAGCCTTAAAATGCAACGCACCATTCTGGTCGTGTTTTGAACCGAATTTGATTGGCTTTTGGAATGTTTTGCGTAATTTTATTTATTCCATTTTTTATGTATATGGCACATAAGGCACTACTATTGTGAGAAACTATTAACGTTCCTTTCATGAAGTGTTGATCTTTCCCCACTCTCCTTAGGCGTAGTAATATTAATTGTATGGTTTAGCACAATGCAACTGACAAAAACAGTAGGACAAAATATAAGGGTTCGTAAGGATTCAAATATCGTCAGACATCCACTGGCATAATGAAAAAGTTATCAAAAATTCGTAATATGCGGTCTATATTTAGCCAAAATTTTAAAATCGAAATATATGGTTATCGACGGAGATAAGCTGAGATAAGCTATTTGGCATTTTGCAGGTTATTTATTTATACTCCACTAAGTCCGAGGTAATTATTCAGCAGTACAGGTGTCTCCAACATTAAAAATGACTTGATGATTGTCAAATGACTTACATCATTTGTTTCTTGCAATTCGTTCATAGTTGTAACGTTCAAATGTATGCTATAGATTGTGGCTATATTAGGTTATTGATAATATAACATTTTTATTTTAAATTAATTCAAGCTGCGAATAATATCCCCAGTGGTTCTCTTGGGAACAAAAACAGGTACTTTATGGTAATTTATGCGCTCAGAAAAAACACCAATCGCTGCTATACCATGAACGACTTGACCTTACCTTTACGTGGTAAGCCATCATGTAGTCACCAAAAAGCATCTCACTCAGCAAGACATGATAGTAGCCGTTCTGGTTGTAAAATCATTGTTAGTGACACTGCTCATCATTACTACCGTTATCACATAGCTTTGTTTGAAGTGACGTAGTAAGGTGTTAACTGTTACTTCAAAACATGCTTGCCTTATTGCTAATTTCTGTTTTTTTTTTTAGTGGAACTACTATACAGACAAGTACAAAGTCGAAAGCGACGCCGTTGTCACCTTGCCGGCAGTAGACTTAGAAGCTAACCGTTTAAGGATTCTCTCTTCTCTATCCGATCGAAAATCTGCCTTCATTAACTCCATTTGTTTGATCATGGCCTCACAGATCTTCAACGTGCTCGTACGGCTACTGAAGGATGAAGATAATACATTTCTCAACTCAGCAGATTTCCTGAACATACAGCTGCACGATATGCCCCGGCTGGTCGACGTACTCATGCAGACAGCCACCGTGCTTGGATCCAACTGCCAGGTAGATGAGCGATAGCAATATCTCACCCTCTTGCAAATATCTACACTTACTTCAATAGCATGATACCAGAGCTTACACATACTTTTGCATGTTGTTTCCGAGACAGACTTGATCTTGCCTGTTTATTTTGCAGCGTTCAATCTCTAATTCCACTAGCTCTGTTGGGAGTAATCTAGGCAGTATATATATATATATATATATATATATATATATATATATATATAGCGTTTGCAAAACTGTCTGAGATGTTTAAAGTAACGTATAAACAAAAGCGTTTTAGATACTCTAAAAATTATCACTTTTATTTGCCATTTCTAATCAAATTATGGTGCTAATTAATCAATTTGGGTGCTGTGGTGACATTTCTGGTCTGTATACGGGACAATATTTTTTAGCGCTCAGATAAATTAACTACAATACTGCAACTACATCAGCACTCCATTACAATAATGTATGCTTTAATAAGAGTATTTAGCTTGCTGATGGCTGTGGGTTAGTTTTAGTGTAAACTTTCACAAAAAAAACGCAAAAAATCTAACGACGTTAAATCGTAAGATTCTCCGGTAAACTTCTTCTCAAAAGCTCAATTGTTTTGTCGGCTATGTGGCTTGAGGCACCATATTTGTGGAACTAGAGTTCCAACGCATCGATTTCGGCCAAATCGGCTAAAGAAAATTGAGAAGCATGTTGCGATACCGTTCCACATTCAGCGTGGAGGGAAAAAAATAGGATCCAATAATTTATTTGACCGAGACCACACTCATTTCTCTAAACCGATGTTTCCACGGTCGGCCACCTCGACAATATTTTCAGCTGAACGAACGCTCTGTGGTCTTCTACGATTTGGCACGTACTAAACTTACTCTATGAAGCTTTTGCATAAGTTCACGAACAACGTTGTTACAGGGCCAGCTTGCGACTTCGACCATAAATGACAGGAAGAGCCTGCCAGTATGTCCGTACAGCGTTTCCCTTTTCATGGTAACTGTTCACTATCTCTAAGCATTCGTCCGTTTCGAATACGCTTCATCGCTGGATTTAGCAGTTCTACCCTGTAGTTCTGTTCACGATGAGAGCAGATCGCCGACGGGACAGATCGCCGAGAGCGAGTTGTGCGCTATGCGCATAGCGTTGTGTGTTTGCGTGTAATCCTTTATACTGCGTGCTCGTTGCTCTTAGATTTGGCGGCCATACGACCTCTATTGTTGGCCTCTATTGTCTATGTCTATGACCGACCCCTTCCTAACGGCTCGTGTCTAACTGGCTGACTCTTTACAGGCACGCGTTTTGCAGGCGCTCGGCAAGTGGGCAGACGACGACTTTATTCGGCGTGGTCAGTTCTTCCTCGAGATTGAGCGCTACTATAAGGTGGCGCCTATGGCTGTTAGGTAGTCTTTAACAATAATAGTATTACTAATAGCGTAGTCTACTGTATTATGTAAATAGCGACAAACAGAAACAAACGAAGTTTGCTATAATATATACTATAACAAACAGAACTTTACTATAATATATATTATAAAAAAAACCATAAAACAAAAAAAAAAATATATATATATATATATAGCGCAGGTTGCAAGCAGAAAATACACATCAATTTGTATAAAACGTACAAACGTTTAGCTCCATAAAGCTGAATATTGTTTTGTGTTTTTTGAAAAAAAAGGTAAAGCGTTGTGTGTGTGTGATCCCCTTGTATTCATGGTTGACGTCGAGTACGAGAGATGGAGCAGGTTGAAATGAAATTCCATTAAGATTCATGTGATCTCAGTAACGACAGACATTTAGATTTGCGAAGGGTAGGGCAGAATCGGCATTTCTGCATATTTATAGCGCAATGACTCTCGTGGTGTGTATCTCAATATCACTCGCAAAGCTGCAGGCTGTGTAACGGATATATGAGACTCATTTAAGTACTTTCAGATATCTCAACTGCTTAGGTCAGAGAACTATGAACGTAGTACATGACAAACAGACAATCACGGGGCAGAATAATACGACTCCTGACCAGGGCAGCGAAGCTCTGCTTCGTTCTTGCGAACATGATCTTAGTGAGCTTCAAACAATAACCTGAAATCCATAACAACGAATGTTATCACATTGGTCCTGCCAAAGGTGCGGTTTTTCGCATTAAAAGGCCTTACAGTTAATACTTGGGACACTTCAAGAATGCAGTTCTTATCGGATAGAAGTCTTCGATGAATTCATGGCTGCTCTTCGCAATATCTTCGACGAATTCGTCCCCAGGACTGCCTGATGGCAACGTATCTTGAAACTGTGGTATCTAACTAAAAGTGATATCAGTAATACAAACTATATTGCAACACATTGTAAATAGGTAAACATAGCATATATAAATTATACATTGTAGTCTCGTAAGAGGCACTCCCAACAAGCCATGTGCTTAATGGAACTCGAAATTAACATGTGCAATTATCTTATAAGAAATGTCAATAAACAAATTCAATACATGATATGGTATTTGCTCAAATGCAACTAAACAGATCTTTGTTTTACCGGTTGAAATAGGGCGTTTGTCGCTCTACGAGAAAAGTTCTTAGATATTACAAATCTATAAGACCACTACATGTCGGCAGTCACACACGTCATGTAATATTGATCACACGTAGTTGCCATTGAAATCTCGTCGGGTACCATAATATCTCATTCTTTAAGCTGCATAAAATTTTCTACGGAATGGCACCCGGAACGGTTTTAATGGCATTTCAGGGATTTCTCTTATTATGTATCTTATTCCGTACGAGTTTCCCATTAATTTATAGTCTAAACTTTCGAGAAACAGCCGCACCTTGTTCCCTATTCTTGAATGTCCCATCTTTTTAATTTATTAAAGCTAACAATTCCTGGATGACCCAAGCTTTCCTAAGTGTCCCAAGATTATTTTTATTTCCCAGTTCCTGCTTGTTGCTCTTAACAGTCGCCAATGCTTGTGCATTGAAGCACTCAAATGCCTCATCAATGTTATCTACAGCGTGTCGGTCATACCAATCAGTCTCAGTGAGCTCTAGTTGTAATGAACAAACGCGAATGAGCGTACTTAATGGACACGTGTATTTTTTTATAATAGCGGGCGGTATGTCATCGAACTGTTCAGGGATTTTATCACAGCAGCAGAAATGGCACCGAACTGTATTTGTCTACTAGTACCCGATGCAAACAAGGATCATTGTTCGCCCAATTACGTTGCAATAAATAAGAGCCGTTCATAGCTCTTTCTTCGTTCGTTTCTGAACAATATTTTATTACTTTAATTACTAATCGTTTCCTAAAACGGCAGCTGTTTGTCTGCTTGTGTGGTTTTCCACCTTAGCATGTCTCTAAACTCACCCCTTGACATCATTCCGGTCTATACTCAATAACCTCAATAAACGTCTTATTAGTTTCGTCTACAGCGTGGAGTCGACAATCTATCGAGTTTACATCAGCAATAATTTTCTGTGGCTTAATTTGACACAGCTTAATAACAGCGTCGAGTTTGAAGCCGCTAGATGATCATTGGCGTACACTGAAATGTTCTTGCCTGCATAAAGCCGAACCAGCGATGCCATCGGCTTTTCCGCACAGAGCGTACGCGGAACATCCATCTCCTTCCAGCAGTTTACCAAGCGCACGATCACATCCTTGCCGCAGACCTCCGAAATCATTCGGTCCTTACGTCAATAACGGATTATGACCGGACGGTAAAACACTATTCTCATTCATATTCCTTGTTCAAAAGAAATTCGAACAACAGTAGGAATCGAACCGACAACGACCCGGTACACAGGAGACAACTATGCCTAGCGCACTAGCCCCTTAGGCCACGTCGCCGCATGCCCTATGTATTCGGCGGCCCTGGTCATTATCCTTGATCCCCATCGCCTCTCCAGTAGCGTAAAAGGGTTCAACGAGATCCGCGCGGAACTACTATTATTTTTCTTATCTCTGACGCGCGGTAGAAGTCCAGTGATGATCAGGTCACTGGAGCGGTGGTATTGATTCGCAATTTGCATCTGCGTTCCCACAACCTCTCGCATCAGCAGAAGTAGTTGTTCTCACAGTGCCTCTGTCCTCGAGTAGGATGGCTCTCATCTCCTCAGTCATACGTTTTGCTTCGGTGGCTAAAATTGCACTGCCGAGTCCACATCACAAACAGAATTTAAGTTTTGCAATCTTGACCTATATCTGCACCATCACTCCCGACGCCGCTATATTTCAAAGACCTACCTTCTTTACAAGATCGCCAAGTTTGCCCGTAAGCGACTGTAGGCGACGAACTATCTACTGACCCCACACTGGCACATCACCGCCAAGTGAACTGTTACCAACTGTTGCTGTATCAGCTGATGTCGAACTCGCACTTAGTCGGTGCTATATGAATACTGGCAACGGTCGCCTATGCTTATTCTACGTTTTATAGCGCCGCTGCTATGATGTTTAGATACACTCAGTATCGCCACGCAATGAGATAGTCGAACTCTTGCCTTAAGATGTTGTTTTATTTAAATATATTTGTACTTTTCAGGGCTTCTCCTGGCGGGGTTAACACTAAATGGGTTCTTTTGAAACACGAGTTACACTGCTAGACAAGTTGCGTGTCGTCGAGTTTTACTTGCTTAATACCGGTCACACTAGCTTTCGCACAATGGCCGTATTTGGCAAAAGCGCAATTGCATGGAATAAATGAGGTACCATGAACCGCAATCAAAGACCTATGACACAAAATTTCATCTACTACTCTTTCGACTCTCCGTGGTCTCGTTGATGAGTTGAGTGTTGGCGTTGGGCGTCCTGGTAAGGGTCGACACGATACCCTTGATGGAAGCGGGTATCTGTTGTCATACAGTGTTTGGCTACGTTGTAGCTGCAATGGTTATTAACAGACTACTTAAATTTTGGGTAACGTTAAAAATCTATTGACAACGTTAGGGCAACAGTGGAGCATGCTCCGCGTACGACTACCCACTGGTCTAACACACGTGAACGTTTTGGTCCCTAGAAAACAATGCATTTGAAAATGAAGGCCTGAAAAAATGGCTAATCGATGGCATGATGTCATTAAATAAGAAAGATGTGGCTATACTGATGATTAAATAAACCCACATGTTCTTGCTTCAGGCAAAAACGGAAAGATTTTTGTATCAGCTCAATGATCGCTTGATCTCGTCCTGAAACCTCTTCAACCGTTGCATAGTAACATATAGAAGAAAATATCAAAAGCGAAAAGCAATCCCATGTCCGGACGTAAAGACCACTCTAGCATAACCACCAAATTCCGGGATTTCACGCAAATAACACGCGGCGTATTGGAGATGTTCCAGAGGAACAGTGGGTTTTCCCTGCTGTTTATGTTATAGCTTGGCCGCACTAATGTATCACGTTGCGCCTCCCCCAGTTTAAACTGACACTAACGCGGATTAAGCCCATGCAAGCAATTCGTTTATTTACTTTACCAACTTGGTCTAATATAAAACTAGGTTTCTCTTTTATTGTGTTATGTTGTGGTAATTTTTATACACCGGACTGGTCTGAATAGTGTGTTTTTTTTTATCTACAGGAATAGTCTGGATAGTGATTTTTTTTCATACCGGAACAGGCAACCGTTAAGTAACGTATGTAATTATTGTTCACCGTACAGTAGACTATAGAGGACAGTGCGTCATATATAATAACGCTATTAGGTGCTCGATGAAATCACCGTGGCTTTTCATTACCACATGAGCACAAGTCCTAACAAAGAACCATTCTCACCAGCCATTGTGCAACGTCAGATGACTTTCGGTCAATACGCAGAGCAAAATACGTGTAATACACATACAAATATTGTCTATTTTAAATTTAAGATGTTAAGGAACCGACCATAATGTCGAAAGAAACAGAAAGACGGACGAGGCAACTATGCAGTGTCTGTAATCTCTTTTTACTGCAGGACTCTGCGCATGCGTAGCATAAAGTACAATTTTTGTTTGTCTGATACAATTGTTGTATTTATCATAGTAGTAATAACGTCGACTTGTAACCAGCGTTGTGTCCCAAATTGTCCTCTCCGACTCGTGCTCGTTTTGGCACTGGAATGTTGATACGACAAGGTGATTTTTTGCGGGTTTTTTATTCGACACACTCGAATTATTTTGTGCTTATATGAGATCTTGTCTAGCGTTCTTCTAGATCTTGTCTAGCGTTCTTCTAGAAAAAAGGACGCACTCAAGCAAAGAGTTGGTGTTCTGGAGAACAAATTGAATCTGCATGAAAAATAAACTCAGCCAACAAGAGCAACATTCAAAACTGCGCAATTTCTACATCCTCTATATTCCGCGGCACGATAAACAAGGCTTGGACGACACCCGAATATTAATGGGGAGGGTGCTTCAATTAACCGACTGCAGGAAAAGAGTCATTGTTGCACATCGTTCATCGAAAATAATAAGATCGAGCACTTCACCGACCGTCCCACCGCCAATGTCTCTGGCAGCTCGCCACGTGATATTTAGCGCACGTCTGAGAGCAAAACCGGCAACGGCAGTAAATGCCAATCTGGTGATATCCTTGAGTCGAGCACACTAAGTGATGGTAGCCATGCACAATGTACTTGTGTACGCGTGCCGACTAGTGCATGCCATTCCATCTTCAATCAATGCCCTCTGGCGAGGCAAAAGTCGAACTGCGCCACCTCTGTCGAGAGCTCTGTCACTTTTCTCAGCCGTTCCAACAAAAATTGCCGGAAGGTCCCGTAATAAGTGATCGAAGCCCGACTCTGTTTCACTGCCGGTAAAGATGTGCAAGAGAGCAATAAGAGTACGCACCAAAAGATTTCTAGGGTACGTATATTTCTGAGACGCAGCTCAACCGACACAGAAGCGCTGGCAAGACCCTGTACACGCACTAATTAAACAGATCAAGGAAGCAAAGTGGCATGAGCTGCCGAAAAAGTAGAAGCAGAACCACGGAGAAAGGGTGATTAAATTGTTGCAAGCGAATATGTTTTTACAATCTGTACTCGAACTAGTTACCTATACTGTAAGAAAAGAAACATCCAATTGTCTACAAACAAAATCCCTGTCTAGTACGTTTTTATGCCAGCTGTGTTTGTTATAAAACATATGATTGTTCTCAAATGTTGTGACGTTTCCAAACATCGTAGACGTCTTTCTAGAACATTGTAGACGTCTTTCTAGAACATTGTAGACGTCTTGCCCAAACATTGTAGAGGGAGTGAACCAGAGACGTCTCTACACTTTCTCTGCATTCCCTTTTCACTGCCTTGTTCCCTGCCACCTGACTACTAATACCCGTCGCAATATGTCTGTCTGGCTCGCTATCAGGCTTCTAAAGAATCGGTAAGATATGCAGTACAGCCATCGTTTCCGCAAGGCGAAAGCAAAATCGTGGGCTTTAAATGTTGGCTGAAAGTCAGCCCGAACAAAGGTTTAAGACATCGTTTCCGAGGCACCAAAAAGAAGATCGATGTCCAAAATTCCTTTTCAAGGAGTCACGGCCGGTGTCCCACAAGGACCCATACTGAGACGCGTACTGTGATACCTAGAATATGACGGCGTGCTAAGACGGAGAAAAGGGTGTAAGAACATGCTGAAGTTTCTGAACAAATACACGTTGAAGGATGTAAGAACGGTGACACAAACGCCTAACCTGGCGTTAGTAAATACGGCCAGTAGAGAGACGAAACTAGATGATCTAGTTAACCTTGGACAATAAAACTGTGTAACCGAATAAGCATCACTCGAGGCTATATCCAGAAGAACAGATGTCCCGGAAGTGCAAGGGTCTTAACATTCAGTTGGAAGGTATTGAGTCACAACCAGCAAGGTAATCCGGTACATGGGTGTTCAGTTGTCTAAGCCAGGGTCTAACCGGAGCCCAGTAATGAGGTAGACTATAAACACGCACATGTTAAATAAAAGTGAACTTCTATCCAGGACACTGAGATGGGGGCTTTACGGTGGTCACCATGATTGTTTTGCTATCCGTTCGAGTAGTCGTATCTTGTGTATCCGCCGCAAATAGAGATTCCGTGATTTAAAGCGCCTTTATTTTGTATTTATTTTTTGTATGATATAAAACGTATTTATTTTATTTGTTTATGTGTAAGAGGTAACAATAATCACCTTATGAACGTGTACACTGGGTAAATTAAGTGAAAATGTCACATATAGTCCAGGTTCGGGTGTGCCCAGTCTAGCAGAGTTCTAGCAGAGCGCCTTTTTTATTTTCTCTCATATTTCATATGTTAGTAGACCTTCACTGACGGCGACTGACAAACATTTCGTGTTTATTTAACGAATAACCACGTCCCGGACCTTATAAAGCTCATACCGGACTCCAGAACCTGATCTGAGGGAAAGCAAATATAATGATGTAGTTTTTATTACCGATTTCAGGTTATTTATTATTATTATTATTATTATTATTATTATTATTATTATTATTATTATTATTATTATTATTATTATTATTATTATTATTATTATTATATCGACTTTTTATATATATTATAATTTAGAAGAATATATATAATGCTTTACGGCGTTGCTGCTCGTCGACCTAGTTGCTCCTTCTGCGCGCCGTAGCCGCTCTATCGCTCATTCCCGTGAGGAAGTCCTGCCCGCCCCCTGGCGCGAAGGTCCGGGTACATCCAGTCTCTCATAGTTCCGAGCACTGAGGTCGCGTTACCTCTTTGGATCTCCAGGGACAGTCGCTGGGAGAAGAAGGCGTGCGCCTCCCGACTTAGGTCCGCATACTTTCTTATCTTTGAGGTCTCAGCTCGGGAAACGGCAGTCCCCGGGCGGGACGCACCAGGACCGACAAGGGAAGGGGTCAGAGAGTCGGTCACTGTCGCCACCCCTGGGAACGACCCTTATAGAAGGGTATCAAAGTCATACTATCGGGGCGCTTACCGTCGTCTCTTGAAAGCCCAGGTGGTTCCAGGACGCAGGTAATCCCCGCCCTCCGCAGCGATCTTGCAAGCATTTCATTGAGGGCAGGTGTGTCTTGGGAGCCGGCCCGCTGCGTAAGCGCAAGACAGGCCGTATCTGGCGAGTCGCCCGACGGGCTCGCCACAAGAGCATCTGTGTGGCTCAACCAAATCAGCCCCCAATCTCAGGCCAACGCATATCCGGGTGGATTGGTCATCAAGGCGGGTACCCAGTGAGTCAGCGGGTAGTGCATGCAACCAGTCGCTTGCTCCCGGGCGAGCGACAGCTAGAAGGCGAGCCTTGTCCTGGTCATCCCCGCATTCTTCAAGCAGCGAACTAAGCGAAGCTTCGTGGGCCTTCTCGGCCCAGGCCCTCTGGCAGGCTAGTCTATCGGGACCAGGCGATGAAGCTTGAAATCCAGTCGCTATATCGTCACGAGCCGCCTCGAACATTGCCTGAGCCGCCGGCGGGAGCAGGCGCTGGACATTTTCCGACGTAGCATGCATCAAGGCAGCCACGGCCGGGCCCGCCAAGGATCGAGCCGAGGGGAGACCAAGGCCGCCCATGGACGTGGGGAGGGCCGCCTGGCGCACCTCTCGAGTCCCTGGTGGGCTCCAACTAGCGGGAGACGTTCCTGCATCGCCCACAATCTGTCCATCAAGGGGTCGAGTTGTTCCGGCAACGCAGAGGGCAGAACCGGTGCGCCAAGAAGGTTTATTTCGTGGTCAGCCACGACTCTACACCCCGGCAGCAGCTCGAGCAAGGCCCTCAATGAGGGGTCTGTCCCCGGAGCGAACACCTCGCATTTGGCCGTGTTCAGCACCAGAACTCTGACTGCCTCGAATGCAAGGACTCTGCGCACCTCATCGAGCAGGTCCACCACCGGTTCACCAAGTGTGCCATCGTCTAGGTACCAAGCGTTGAATGGCACTTGAACGGAGTTAACCAGCTCACGTATCCCCAGGCTGAATAGGGCCGGTCCCAAGGGGTCCCCCTGCTGTATGCCCGATGCCGAAAATAACGTCTCGGCGCCAAACAACAGGACGGATGGCTCTTTGTACACGTGTTCTACTAAGGTGAAGAGTTCCGGGACTGTATCCCGAACCGCACGAAGGAGGTGACCCCTACGGATGGTGCTGAATGCATTGCGAAAATCCAACTTCAGGAGTGCCGTACCGGGGGGACTTGATTGCATAAAGGCTCTTGCTGCATGTACGGCAGTCTCCGTTCCGCCCGCCATGCCAAATCCCAGCTGGTGCGGGCCAAGTTGTTTCATAATACATTTTTTGGCCTCGCGGCAGGCTATCTTTGCTGCGATCCTCCGTAGCGTAAGAGAGCAGGCAATGGGGCGAATTGATGCGTCTTTTTTGCGCAGTGCGAATAGGTTGGCGCCGAACACGATCGCCCTGAATGATGTAGTTGTGCCTTGCGTCTCCGCCGCAGATAGAGATTCCGTGATTTAAAGCGCCTTTTTTATATGATATAAAAATATTTATTTTATTTATTTATGTGTAAGAGGTAACAATTGTCCCCTTGCGTGTACACCGGGTAAATTAAGTCAAAACGTCACATATCCTTTAGATTCGGGCGTGTCCAGTCTAGCAGAGTTCTAGCAGAGCGCCTTTTTATTTTCTCTCATATTTCATATGTTAGTAGACCTTCACTGACGGTGACTGTCAAACAGTCTGTGTTTGTTTTACGAATTTTCACGTCCTGGACCTTATAAAGCTCATACCGGACTTTAGAACCTGATCTGAGGGAAAGCAAAGATAATGATGTACCATCTTATACAATTCCGGATGGGTCGCGGATACTTCCAGGGGTACCTGCATAGAGTTGGTAGAGCGCCAACAGCTCAGTGCATTATGCGCCCTCTATAACACGGACAAAAGCGATGGTTTAGCGATAAACATTGCACATGTTTTAGAAAGAAAAGACACAGATAGATTGAAAACTAGAACATCGCTTTAGTAACTTCCACGGTGAAATGAACACTTACAGATGAAAATGATGATGACAAGTGGTTTCATTCCCCTGTAACCCTGACATTAAATAATAAATAAGTCTCTATAGTATGGCATTTGAAGTGGTCCTAACAATGGACGGCTAAACGTAATAAAACGCAGCCAAAAAAAGACACGTGCACTCAGAAAGGGCAGTTATTGCAAGATCAACAGAAAAAGCACTTGATGGACGACCCGCAGGGTCTGCAGTTTTACCCGCTTGCGAGCGCACGTTTAAACACCACCTGTGAGTATATGTGAAATGCTTCGGGAAAATTCTCACGAGTGTCTTGGCATTCAGATGTTCTGTGGTTAGCGTTCGTATTTCTAATTTAAACTATCCTGTCCTGATCAGTTTTAAAACGACGTTGTTCAGCCTTTAAATCTACAATATAGCCCGGCAATGACCCTCCATGCCTGTACATATGGTAGCTCCCAATAAACTGATATGATTTCATGTAAATAGATATAGCAATAAATATTTACTATATCTATAGCGGATAAGAATATATCCCATACTAGATTCAGTGAGCCTATACAATAAAATTTAATTTATTTAAAAGGTTCCCGGCTGTCGAATTCATGGGAGTGCATAACTCCAGCATTTAATAAAAATTGCTGTGTTTGACTAGACGCCCACCAAGCGCACGGCGCTTGTTTGTATCTATTATGAAATCTGCTAATGACTTTGTCTAGTACATTTTTTTGAAATGCATTTGTATAGAAGCTCACATAACGAGTGACACTTGTCAGCCAGAAAGTCATACAACTGTCAGTCGAATATATCCAGATAAATGAGCTCATTATAGATGCTTCCTGCCGTGGATGAAAAGACAACATCGTACATGGTCTTAGCGTAAGTTATGTACTGTGTATATATTAAGTATGTATATTATGCATATGCAAGGGAAAAGTGTTGCTTCTTGCGAAGGAGAGGTGTCTAGATAGTGACATTTTACAAAATAGGCGACAAATCACAATTACACCTATAACGTATCAAATATTTCTTCAAGTATTTAAGAGTAAAATGACGAGTATTATAGAGACAAATGGGATAAAAGGAGAATGGCAGTGTGGATTCAGGCAAGGGTATAAGCTATTATAGATAATCATATACGAATTTTCTTTACTAAGTCACGTTGGGGAAGCATCGACATTGCGGGGACAAGGGTATGTGGCAGGGTTTTTAGATCTTGAAAAAGGCTTTTGATCTGGTGAACAGAACAAAGTTGTCACAAATTATATTAGAGGAGGATTTTTAGAGAAGCTGAGTGGAGTTACTAGAATAAATTTACAAGAAAAACACGATTCGAATAATAATAATAATACCAGCCGGAAAATCCACATAGTCGCTAAGGGGTTAGGCAAGAATGTCAGTTGTCATTGTGGATTTTTTTATGTATATAGCGGGAATAGCGCGAGGAATTATTAGCACGGGTGTAGGATGGCGGATAAGAAAAAAGAGTGTATATATTCAGACAGCAGAGCTGCTGTTTGCTGACTATATGGGGACACTAGGGAGGTTCAACAAATTTGTGTGCGTGTGGGCAAGTAGCGAAGGAACTGGACATGGTGCCTAATGAAAAAAGGAGCAATTTTAGTATTTAATAAAGTTAGAAAAGAAAGAAAGCTTAAAGTCAGTACAAGTATCTTGAGGTGACAATGACTACAGGGAATTATTATTTAGGGGAAGAAGAAATATTACGGAAGAAGAAAGCTGGGTTCCAGATCGAGCTTGGCAGGCATATATGGAAAGGAAAAGCGGGAAAAGGGCGGGGTGCAATGGGTGTACGACTATTCAAGACCGAGTGTGCTATTGGCAGATGCCAGGGCAGGGATGTTGAATAAACGGATACACGGAGCTAAATATAGGGAGGGGGAAGTACCGAATGCCGAGCTTGTAAGTCAGAGAATAAGTCAATTGAACATATTGCAAGAGAATGTAAAGTCTAGGGGGGGGGAGCAGAAATATAAACCTGCCCCTAGGTTTAGAACCAAATGATTGAAAGGACTAGGTCGATATTACAAAGAAAAGCTTTTCCCAATAGAAAACAAATACTTACTATGTAATCGAGCATACGTTGATGGTATGGTTGCGTAGGTTATATGTATGGTGCAGCTCTAAGCGACCCTGATATAAAAAGTTGAGATGTGTATTTAGATATACATGTCAAATCAATCAATCAAACAATCAACAGTGACGAAATAGCCTGCTCAACGCAATTTGACAAATTTTAAAGTCATCTTCTAATCACAAAGCTCATTCAGTTCAGAGTAAGCAGATATAGTTAGATGGATAAGATAAGCAGATACAGCTAGATGGATAAGATAAGCAGGTACAGCAGGATGGATAAGATAAGCAGACGATACAGCAGGATTTCCAACAGAGATTAATAGGTTTATTGGTTTGATAAGTATGTGGGGGCGCATAACGCTGCAGAGATATAGACTATCATTGGATAGTCTTTAATGTGACTTGCATGAGTGTCATATATGAACGCATAGAGCTAGACGTTTATTTTCAATATAATTCATTATGTATATGTTACACGTATCACGGTGGATTAGCTAAGCCAATATAATAAGCCTAGTGGGCGCGTATTGTGACTGTCACGTGTCCGTTTCGATGAGGTCAGGCCGACACCACTTCAGAAGTGTGCCCCGAACGAAGGCAGCGTTTCCACGTTGTATGTCAATATTCAGACGTTGTTGCTTACCCATGCTTGTTTTATTGAGTATTTCTCATTATTTCAAAACCTCCGCAAACAAAAACTACTTTGAAAAAAGACGTCGACCTTACGCAGAGATACCCATGCATGTTTTATTAAATATTTATTATTAACCGCTACTATATCGCACCCCACGTGACTCACTTACTAGCTGGCAGATATCCGCCAATTTGTGCTCAAAGGCTACGTCAGATTACATCGGTATTTTCACGCTGAATGTCGTAGTACTCGATAAGGGCGCATAACAAGCCGCTTAACCAGACCATAAAACCGAATTAGCAATTCAGTGGTTGATTGACACCTTCTCTATGTAAATACATTATATGTGTTTGCCCATTACATAGTAGCACAGCGTCACAGTTGGAAGTGGTACCATCCTAGCTATATTTTATTTTAATGGGGATCTCATTGTTCCTAAACAAAAACCCGAAAGGTGTTTTGGAAGAAGGAGATTCCCTTCGTGTACATTCGTGTACAATCACTAGACGTACGGAAAGATAATCGGAAACTGGTAGTTCCACTCACGGGTCCAACCCGTAGGGCGCAAAAATAGACCGAACGGCACCTGCAAAACCAAAGGGTGCGACCCGAGACAGGTTCTCCTCCTCCGGTAAGAGGTCGCACAAGATTCCGCAGCCACCGGGCAAGCTCCGGGTTACGGACGGCTGGTGCCAAGCTGGTGATATGCATGCGTGAACAGAAGTATCACGACGTCGTGTCTGAGTTCCCGTACAAACTTTGTAAAAAGCCGTGCGCGTGTGTAAAGGGACTGTACTACCTTCAACTCAATACTCGAGTGCTCGAACGGTGCTACGTAAAATGCGCTGACGCTAGCGATAATATCAATACGCACGCAATAAATGAAGCTGTTGTGTCTAGGCATATTCAGGTAGACACGACTGTCGGCACTACGCTACACTGTTGTGTCTAGGCATGTTTAGGTAGACACATGGCTGTCGGCTCGGCGCCACGTGCTGGCGGACGTGCAGTGGAGGGAGTAGGTACGAGTAGGTACGAGAGACGTCTAGAGGACTCGATAGAAGCGTCTACTCGGACCGAATAGATTCTACCACATTCGAGAACAATCTGAGAGGCAATGAATACAGCTGACGCGGAGAGTCAGCAAGCCACTCTACAGGTGACAGACAGCAGGCGATCGTGTCTTCATTCCTTACGCACTCGGCTAGTCTAAGTTCAATAGACTAAGTCCTTAGGTCAGAGTGTGTACAGTTCACGTACATATTAGTGGCGACGAAGATGGGATGTTCGTAACTACTACATACGTACGTCACAGTTCAACTACATATTAGTGGCGACGAAGTGGTTACGAACTGACTGACCTTCCTTCAAGCCTTACTTCTACTTTCAAGATCGGCAGGGTGCCATAGTTCAAACGGCAACAAGTTCACCTGCTACGTCTGAAGGACGTGCCTGCTACTACTACAACTTCTACTTCTTTCGGCAACTACATTGCTGCAACTTCTACTACTACTGCTTTCGGCAACTACATCGCTACAGCTTCTACTACTACTACTACATCTTTCGGCAACTACAGCGCTCAGAAGAATTCCACGATGGAACGAGACGGAAGCATCAGGGAAAACCGAGCACTGCCACAGTTCGAGAGATTCATGGAAGAAGAGATGCCGTGGTCTACATATCGGTGTCGCTTCCGTGAATTTATCGAGCTTAACGAGTACCCCGAGAGCAAGCGTGCTTTAGGTTTGCTAAACCACCTCTCGTCCACAGTGTACCAGAAGCTGCGGGACCAGATATTTCCAGAGGAGCCATCAAAGAAGACATACGAAGAACTTCTGGCGGCCTTGGACTTTATCTACACAAGAGGTACGTCAAAATGGGTAAAAAGAGTTGAATGCCAAGCCCTAAAACAAGAGGAAGGTGAACAGATTCAAGATTTCGCGCGTAGGTTACGAAGAAACGCGGAAGAATGCGAATGGCCAATGGAATTCCTGACGACAGTACTGCTAGTACAATTCATCAGCGGTGTCAGGGACGACCATGTTAAGGACCAAGTTTTGCATAAGGCAGATACTTTCAAAACACTAGACGACGCAGTTAAAGAAGCAGATTCAGTGTTTGTGCGCAAAGAACGGTTAACGATCAACAAAATAGTTGCTGGTACACAGCAGCGGGAAGCCAAGCTGCCTTGGAAGAAGCAACCGACGGGTTCAGGCAGTAAGGACAGTACAGCTCCGGCTCGCTCTAGACAGGGCCTGACGCCAGGCCACTGCTATCGTTGTGGAAAGCCTGACCACAAGGCTGACAAGTGTCCGCATATTAAGTCTACGTGCAATTCATGCGGGAAGACCGGACATCTTAAGATCGTCTGTCAGCAAAGACAGCCCGGTGCTAGTTCAGCCAACAAATTCAAGAATAAGAAGAACGGAGCATTCGCCGTACAAGTTCAACCAGCCTTAAAAAAGACTTCAGGTATGAACTTTGTAAAGCCAGTACATACAATTCGAACAGTGAGACCCGATATCGACCCGTTACTCGTAACAGTCGAGATCGAGGGTACCAATGCTACAATGGAAGTGGACAGCGGCTGTGGAGCCACTGTGATGCCTCTTTCACGTTTCTCGGCTGTTTTGCCAAAATTCATACACCATGAGCCAGACATTACGTTAAAAGTGGCGAATGGCAGTGAAGTGAAACCACACTCTTTCGTGGAAGTTCACGTGAAGTACCGCAACATTACAAAATTATTGCGGCTGTACCTGGTCAACGATCCCCAATTTCCAATGTTATTCGGTCGCGATTGGATGAAGGCGCTGAGATGGGGGCACCTCGAAGTTCATCGAGTAGAAAGCGAAGCAAGTGATATACTTTCTGCATACCCCAAGCTCACGGCGCCAGGCATTGGCACACTACCGGCAGTACACGCACTTACAGTCCAGTTCAAGGATCAGCCGAAGCCAGTGTACAAGCCCAGGAAAATACCTTACGCACTTGCCGAGAACGGTACGAAGGAGCTACAGGCAATAGAGATGAAATACCTTACGAAAGTTGGATCACCGGAAAAGAAACCCGGAGAGTTCAATCCACTTCAGCGTTTCGAGAATCAGCATTCGAAAGCTACAGGAAGTAGCCGTGCATCCATATTCCTCGGCCGACAAATTCGCATATCCCAGCTGAAAGAGAAGCGACAGGTACTAGCGAAGCCGGCAGAGACGGTTTCTCGATTCAGCGTGGGGGAGTCTGTGGCAGTTCGAGACTACCGGAAAAGAAACAAGTGGTGTCTATCTCGTGTCGTGAAGATACTCGGAAGAAAACACATGCTAGTGCAGTCGCCCGAGCTCGGCACGGTGAAGAGACATTTCGATCAAGTCCGAAAGACGGACGTAAAAAAGGAAACAGGCTATACATTGCTCAAGCATTTCGACGGTACGGTCGACCAGGGCGACAAACAGCCAAAACATTCAGAGGTTGCAAGCACGGGACCATCTTCTACTGCTAGGTTAAATACTTCTCCGGCGCCAGCACCGTCTATAATAGAAGAAGCAGAATTCTCTACCGAGCCAGCTACATCAGCGGATCCGATTACGTCGACGCCGTTACAAGAGCCTAGAGTTCTACGACCAAGAACAAGAATAGATTATCGAAAGATGGCTGGGCGAAGCCGTCGCCGTACATAGATCTAAGTATTACTACTACATACATACATTATTACATATTTCATAGTTAGCGTGGGGGACTGTTGTGTCTAGGCATATTCAGGTAGACACGACTGTCGGCACTACGCTACACTGTTGTGTCTAGGCATGTTTAGGTAGACACATGGCTGTCGGCTCGGCGCCACGTGCTGGCGGACGTGCAGTGGAGGGAGTAGGTACGAGTAGGTACGAGAGACGTCTAGAGGACTCGATAGAAGCGTCTACTCGGACCGAATAGATTCTACCACATTCGAGAACAATCTGAGAGGCAATGAATACAGCTGACGCGGAGAGTCAGCAAGCCACTCTACAGGTGACAGACAGCAGGCGATCGTGTCTTCATTCCTTACGCACTCGGCTAGTCTAAGTTCAATAGACTAAGTCCTTAGGTCAGAGTGTGTACAGTTCACGTACATATTAGAAGCAATCAATGTTTGACAAGTACATTAAAAGAGAAACTCTAGTTGTCTGGTATCGTCACTCTTGCGGATGCCGTGACGAACGACGACGAGTTTCGAGACGCCACGAAGACCCTGCTGCACGTCTTGCGATTCATCGCCAATTGCTAAACGCCATCCGAACGTATGATACGAACTTCCAGCCTGCATGTCACATGAAATCCACAAACGTAGTTCCCCGCAAATGGAAGTAACTTATAACTAACTGATAGAGTGTGAAGCTCAAGGGGAGAGGTATGTTTAGTGGGTATGGGAGTCCACAGAACAATATCTAATGTTCTAGTTATTTCAGTGTTTTTGAAAAAAAAAACTATTACGTACGTGTCTAGCGTAGACAAGATATAATTTATTAGAGACTACTAAGCATTAAACGCGGCTTGCTTGCAAGGCACGAATGTAACGGTATCATCTCCCGTCGATGCAAGCCATGCTAAACCTCGTAGCAGATATGCATTTGTGGAGTAAGAACCATTATCTGAATTAACTCTCCTTATTTATTAAATGCTCTTCAAGAATGTTTATTTATGGTGCATCGGATGGCATATTATAGGCTTATCTTGTGCTAACTCGAACGCATAAATGACTTAGCCGGTGGAGCAAAATAGTTGACCTTAGCCAAGCCCACATATGTATATATATATATATATATATATATATATATGTGTGTGTGTGTGCACGACGGTAACGGCCTTAAAAAATAAACCTAACCAAGACGAGAGTCACGATGTTTTGACGAGGAAAGAAGTCGGCCTGGAATGACAGTCCCGACAGTCGATTTTGTTCATGCAAACACTTTTTTCTCTAATTAGCCTACATTATTGACAGCACTCAACGCCGCCGCCATCAAGAGCGATTGTGGCATCGTCAACATATCACGTAAAACAGGTGGCTGGACCACCGATCTGATTGAAAGTAGGCTACGAGTAGGGACCCAATACAGCGAAGCCGTGAGTGACTTAACACGGCGTGTCATGAAAGCCATCGAAACTCTAGATGGTCTAAGCTAAGGTTCCGGCAGGAGAGAATTCTGCACAATCCGCCATTTTGTATAGACAAGGCGCCAAATGCCGTATCCGGAAGGCGGCGTACGTTTCGTGATGGTTATCCTCTCTGTAGGCGTCTCTGAAACGGAACAAACAAACAGAATAAATAAACACGGGCCTTATCTCCTGGCTTTAATGCTGATACAGAAACGTAAACATTGGGAGTCTAGAGGCAACAAGTTAGATACCATTATGAAAAGATGATTGGAATTATGATTTGGAATTATGTGTATCTATTGCTTAACTAATTGCTCTTGCAATATAACCGTAAGCATGATTGCTCTGCGTGGCGACGCAACAGACTACGATGAAGACATATGTATAGCATGTCTTGCAACTCAGTCAATAGCCGAGCTAGCAAAAGTACAGGAAGTGCAGTAATGCGAAAAAACACTAGAGTTTTGTTTAACCGTGGTTGGGCAACTCAATAATAATTTAATTGCCCAACCACGGTGTTAGAAAACATATATATATATATATATATATATATATATATATATATATATATATATGTAACCTGGGCTCCGCATTTTAAAGTGAAATTTTATAACGACGCGATCAAATGAGCATTACGAACTATACATAATATTGTAGTACCTTGTATTGAGTACAGAGTGTTCTAGTAGTCATTTTGCTATGAAGTCATCGCCGCGATAGTATGGCGGCCGTCTAACGTCGAACGGCCATGCTGTCTTCGTGACGCGCACGAGACTCGGAACGCACAAGCGAGATCCCGACGGAATGACTCCTCGATTCAGGCCACGTAGAAGAGGGTCCATTTCGACCTCTAGCGTACGATGGATCCGGAAGACGACGGATTTTAGTTGAGGGGATCGGAACTTGACATCAATCCTGCCCTGGCGTCCGTCGCAGCTCCAGCGCCGAACAACTCATGCAGCCGTTCACCACATCAAGAGAAACGGCGACTTCACTGCTGTTTCACTATCTCGGCCTCATAAAATTACGCCTTGAGCTGGTTGAGGTGCCTTCTCTATGTTGATGAAATAACTTTATGCTGGGCTTCTTATGCGCAAGCATAGTGTTGTGGAGTCAATAATTAAATACGTTCGCTCTCGTTAGGAAAATATATTAATAGCAGTTAATTACAAAAAAAAACTGTCTCTTTTTCTTTACGAGATCATTTACCTCTAATCCTACTTTTACAAATATCAACATATCAGTATAAAACGAGCTCGTTATTTGGCTTAGCTTTATTAATAAACGAATTTAAAACAAAATGCAATTAATAGGAATGTTGAATAAGATTAACCACAGGGAACTAAAGCTGCCGTGTGACAATATCTGTGCCGTTTGGATATTCGATGGCTTTATCATCCACACTACAAAACAAAGTCTGATGAGCGATATAGCTCTGTGGCTTGTTGACTCACCGATTGATCTAGAGCGATCAAGAGACGGTATATCTATCAGTCATAACAATGGCAGAGAAGTAGTAACCACGAGCGGTCGATCCGGCGGGTACACGACAAAGCGAATAGAAAGCAACTCGTCGGCGAGTGACAACACACAGCCTCATCAGCTAGTGAAGGCTGACGGCTTACAACAATTATTAGACATATATATATATATATATATATATATATATATATATATATATATATATATATATATATATATATTTTTTTTTTTTTTTTTCGAATAAAAGTTTATTTTTCGTATGTTACAATATGCATGTGGGGCACATATTATGGAAGGAATATATGTGCAAATATATATATATATTTGCACATAACCGTTCACTTGAATTGTTCTTGGCGCTTAACGGTCTCACCGTGATTGCTGCCAAAACTGAGGCTTTCAAATACCGACTCGGTGGACGACTTGCACGCACGAATAGACTGCTTCTCCAAGGAGAGAAGGTGGAATTTGTATATAACTATTTGGGATTGTAATTTTTGTTCTCATGGAGCACTGCAGGAATGCGTTCAACGCCGGCAATAGAATAGAGAACCCGACACAGCTTTTCCTCAAAACGTGCATGAGTCTTTTTAATTTAAAAGCTCTATCAATTGCTAGTTACGGATCTCAAGTTACGTGCGACAAACGTATAATTGTATTCTGGCATAGCTCCGGCAGCTCGATAAAGTGAAACAACCGTTCTCAAGCGAGCACTGGGCCACTTCCAACAAACGCCCGAAACAGATTAATGTATATGCTAGCGGGGCCCACGTCCCCGTTCCGCGTCTATCGATGAGCTGGTACAACACTTTTAGCTTACCAACCATAAACGCTTTGTTGGAATACTCCCGACAGATATGCGAGATAGCAGCAGAATTCTACACCACCCTCGCGATATTAAGCCAGATTTGGAAGGAGCCTTTATGCCCGCCCCGTCTCGCCTTGCGAGTTGTGACAGCGTGCAGAGTTTCACTGTCTGCTTTGCCGTCCAGTAGGATTCCACAATCCAGACGCGAGCTGTGTGTACCGCCGCTGCGGTGATCTATGCAGCCTCTGTCACTTAAACGACTAAAGATGCTCGATTTCTCTCTCCCAGCTCGAGCGAGAGAGCTCTTAACTCTATAAAGTTATATTTATAGTTATTTTATATGCGTATTATGTATTGTACATATTCACATACCTGGAAAAGGCGAATGTTCAACAAATTAAAATATAGGTGATTACCAATTGGTATTGGAGTTAACTAATTGCATCAATGCGTGCTATAAACCCCAGCTAAAGAATGCAATTGTCGAGAAACGTTAAGTACATGCTCAATATATACGTTTCGACTAAAGTTAAACACCAGTAATTTGCCTTATAAAGCTAAATAGGCTCCTGCAAGCATTCTTTGCCCATAAATCAAATAAGCTCATTGGCTTCTTTTGGTAGTCTGATCACAACAACTACATAACTCAACGAAAACGGCTTGACGTCTCAACGTACGTCAATGCCTCGTACTTCATTCTGCTAGTTACGTCTGAGTATCTTCACTTTTAATACCGCTAATTTCGAAATAGGTGTTTATTCAAATTGCATAAACTCACCAAATTTGCTATTTATCAATATTTCTTATTTACAATTTTAATATTTCTACCATATATTGCATATATACACGACCAGCGGTGTGTTCAAGATAAACTTTTCGGGCTGATCCTCAGTCAAGATTTAACGTCCACGGGACTGCTTTTCGCATTGCTTTATAGACGGACTCCCATGAATACAAATGTGCAACGGTGGGGTTTGAACCCGCGCACCTCCGACACTATGTGTCTCCTCCGGTCGCGAGGCGCGTGCGAATGCATCACGCCACCGGGCTCGACAGCAGTGTTTTTTCCGTTGAATTGCTTTCCTTACTTGTTAAGAAATTTCCCGAGCAAATGGGGCATTTTGATAATACTATTTTTCAATGTCAATCATCACTACAATGGCGATACATTTATCAGTGCACAGCCAGTTGCAGTTATTGCAGTGGCGACATAATTCACTCAAGGCTCTTGATATCAGCAACTCTCACCACAGCCTACGTTGTTGTGGAGCGCGTGGTTTTATGAACCAATTATGTCCTATTATAAACCATTGTCAACAAATGCCACTATGTAACAAAAAAAATGCGTGTATGTTATGTGTTTTTAATCTCTGCGGTTGGTTTTATGAGGTGCTCGCATTTATTGACTCTTGCTTACAAATCTAGATGATTCACTATCTGGATTTGTCGCCTTGGGCTTTAAACATATTTCCAGGGACTCTACTAAATGCTAACTTGTCAATAAAAATAATATTTCATGGGCCGTATCAAAGGCCACCTCAAGGTATTTAAAGGCTGCAAAAAGACTACTAGTTTCATTGTGCAGAGTCATTTGAATATAGTTCAGAGGAACGGCACAAACTATCATTGTCGATCGCTATCTATGTTATTCTTCTGGTAGTCCACACAGAGTTTCTTAAATTTCCACGTGGCGAGTCACAATGATGAATAGTAACTCATAGACAGTACATTTTTTGCTATTCCACGCTAAGGTATTGGAACTAACGGGCCTCCCCTTCTTTTTGGACTGATGGTCAAATGACTCCAATTCCGGTCTGCAGGCCAAAGTTGACGTTCTGAAAACTTTGCCGAAAAAAGGAGTTGTCAAAGAGGACATATTACAAGATGCTTGCCGGAGATGTTCATTACGGATTGTGTTAGACCCCACCGTGGGGGTGCATAGGTAATCGGGTTAAATAGTTCACAGTCACGAAACGGTTGGGACAATACTATTCGAGAGTGAGTAACTCGCTCCAGCCAAGCAGAAATTGTCACGGGAACAGATTTTGGAACCATGCTTTATCCAGCGGATGTATTAGGCAAGACGTAGGCATTAGGCTCGCCAGATGTAATGGGACTTGCCGTCGAGCGTATGTAAGTGTTCATCCATTTCACGTATGGCCGTTGTTACGCCTGAAGAACAAGTTTATTTTGCTCCCGTATATAAAAACTCCCTTACATACCTGACTTGCATTCCCACAAAAAGAGGCAATTTTTAAGGTGGCCTTTTCCAAGATGTCGACCTGAGTCATGAAATTCCCACTCAATTTGCATTTGCTCGAACCTTTCGTTCGCACTAACAGACAGTATGCCATATACAGCGCGTAAATTACTCGCAGTTCAGACAGAGGAAGCAATGAAAAGCATGACTTAACACTCAGCCAGATTTGCGTAGGGCAACAATGCTGCTACCAAAAGAGAGAGATACTTACACTCCCGCCGCCAGCCCGAATTGACAGGCCAGCAGATCCTCCCTACCTGCCCCCTACGGAGGTTCAGAAGGGAGGTGCCACACTACTCCTACCCGACGATCGAACGCGACTACCTCGCGATTCCGCGTTACACCCCAGAATACTAGGCCCGGGGCCTAATTAACCGATCGGCCTGGTTCCACTGTGAGTATCTCGTTTAAACTCTTAATAATAGTACTGCTTTTCTCTTTCATAAGCCTAGGAAAGTCCCTCTAGGAGTAAATGAACAACATAATGGACTACTAGTATGGAAGCGTCGTTACTAGAAGGTGAAACACTATAATTTAGCTATAGCGCACTATATAATTAACAGCCTACCTTTTATATCAACAACCCAGATTGTTTTGAGACATCGAAAATGCGATGGAAAAAAGTATGCCTCGTAGAAACTAGTATCAGTATCTCGTATAGTCCACCCATCGTTGTAACTGGTAATCAGTGTCTCACATACTCCGAACTAAGTGAGTAGTATGCCGAGGAATCGCTCCTAGCGGGGAGTAATTACTAACAAACAGCACACCTTAACGTCATGTTTCGCTAGAACTAGTACTGATTTTCCCTTGTCATGGACCAATAGGCAGGTCAGCGAATGCAATTAGCTGGCTTCATCGCATACGAAGCTATACTGATGTTGGTATTGTCGCTAAAGTTAGCACAGTCACGTACGCCTTCTCTGTCTCCTACAACTACGAAACGTACATGAGCTCCTAATTTAGACTAAGTGATAGTTTTCTTTTAAACCCCAAGCGGGTGCGGTCCGAGGCATTTTCTTGCACAAACGAAGGGCTTTCAGATGTAAGGGCTCTTCAAATGCCTAAAGCTGCCACGGTTGACTGTCAATTTGATTCTATTTGGTCTGTCCTGAATTCAGCATGTATACGCTACTACCATAAGTTATCTGTTTAAGAAATAATCGATACTTCTCTGACGGAACCTAGATTGAGATATTTCACGGTCGTGTATACCGCGTAATAATAATAATGATAATAATAATAATACAAAATTGATCATTAAAAGGAAATTTGAACATAACTATGTGTGGTGCTCTGTTTGTTATTAAATAGTTTTATTAAGACGCTTTTAGGGTTTGATGTCTAGGTTAAATTGGATCATGTTTTGCATTTCTTCTAACCTGCTCTCTACTCGGATTTGAAGGGGAGAAGATTTCGTACTCAGATCACGAACACTTTTGCTTGGAGACTATGAGTTATCTGCTGTTATATGGACAAATAAAAATGTCAACGGGAGAAAACTCGCAAATATAATTATTGCGACGTTTGTGCTGTCAGCGTGTCAACTATAGATATCCTGTTGGAGATTACGCAGCAAATTGTGTAAGTAAAAGTGGGAGCTTGTCAGCAAAGCAAATCTATAATCCGTAGAGTATCAGAGGTATATTTATTGAAGAAGAGTTCTACACGTTCAATACGAAAATAACCTAAATGTAGCATTGGTTGTTCAATATAGTTTTGAACAACCAATGCTATATTTAGGTTATTTTCGTATTGAACGTGTAGAACTCTTCTTCAATAAATATACCTCTGATACTCTACGGATTATAGATTTGCTTTGCTAACAAGCTCCCACTTATATATATATATATATATATATATATATATATAGATAGGACCGACATAGCCCGCCGGCAAATTTATTTGTCCATGTTGTCTGTTATCACAATGTGTCACATAACGCACTGAAAACTAACGACTCAAGGCTCTAGGTCCAAGATGGGGCTGGTCCACCTGGCCAAAGTTCCCCTCACTGACGCGGCGTTCCCCCTCTGAACGTCTATATATATAGATATATATATATACATTTCATGGCAAACGTGTGTGTATTTCAAAGCGCGTGTGTTTTAATCTCTGGCTAACTTAACCTTAAGCCAATTGTGAGCCAATAGCCCGTACGCGATTATGCACGGCGGAGGAAGCGTTGGGCAGCCGATACATACTATCATTCTAAGCCCATAATTAATAACGTGTTCTTAGTACTACACATCCTACGTATTGTTTAGCGGATCATAATTAGTTGTGATATGGGTTGTGGAGCAGGCGGCTTTCAGGCTCAGGCGATCCTAAAGACCTCTCTGTGTATGACGCATTGCCGTTAAAGACCTACCGGTGGAGCATCGGAGTACTACTACTAGTACTCTAGTGTTGTTGTTAAATGTTGGCAGCCGAACGACGACGAACAACACAGAGCGGGGCGGCGATGATGGACCGCCGATGAGAACTCGAAGGGAAGAGAAGCGAAGAGAAGAGAAGTCACCGTTCTGTCAAATCGCAAAGGAAGGTGCGCTGTGCGTCGACAAACAGTGTTGGATAGGTAGGTAGTGGTTGTAGTTTCGTTCTGTGTACCAGCACCTGTAGTGGTGGTGGTGCTATTATATATATAGATTTGATTTGATTTGATTTATATATAGTTTGAAGTGGTGTGCTGCTGGCTGGTAGGGGGTACGTGCGTGCGTGCGTGCTCCGAGCGGCGGCGTTCTCGTGTAGTTGTCGAAAGTGTTCTTGTGATGCTTGCTGTTGACGCGACGAAAGAACGCTCAGCTGCGTGACGGATTGCTGTGAGGTTGTTGTTGTTGTTGTCGCCGTCGTCGTCGTCGCTGAGCAGGCCAGGTGAAGTGAAGGTGCAGGTGAAGAGCAGGTGAAGTGACCTGCCTGCCTGCATGCCGAGTACGTGAATGGATGAGTAAGCGGTTGGCCGGATTTCTCGTCTCGGATTCCCGCCTTATAGCTTCCTATAGCTTCCCGAAGCTGGATCAGCAGGATAACTCGACCGACCGACTCGGTCCGGACAAGAGCCACGATGATGGACGCCGCGGCTAGGCGACGTCGCGGGAGTTCCCTTCTGCTCAACTAGGCGCACCTGGAGGAGTCGAAGTCGAGTAGAGAGAGTTGACACCGCACGCGAAAATGTCCCACACCTGAGGTAAGCATATACGGCGTACGCTCGGCGGGATGATCTTCGGGCGAGAGTCGTTCATCGGTCGTGTGCACGGTTGCGGCTGTCATTTGACAACACATATCGAGGACAATTTGGCACCACTTGTAGACTTTTTCGCTAGACTACTTAGCTAAATAGTAGCACTTCTCCAATCTTGCATCCATCCTCTGTCTCGGTGGAAGAGAGACCAGCCAGACGTACAGTAGCGGCCCCATTCACAATATCCACCACGTCATCTGACATTGACGTCCCCTACCGACTTCTCCTTCTCCCCGTACATACATACATACAGCGCATGAACAAGTGCAATGGAAGACAATGCATTCCTAAATGCAAACGTCATTGCAGCTTCCGCTGATGACTCCAACCCGACCAGCCGAATAGTACAATCGACGGAAAAGTTGACGCTTGGAAATGGTGGCAGGTTCGCTCGATCAGCTGTTACACTTACCTGCTTTGTTTGGCTGCTACGAGCTGTCATCGCAGTGTTACACTCGATCACCATCGATTATCGTGCTTTTATTCGTCAACGATAGCCTAAAATGCCGCTATAAATATACCACGGAAATCGGAATTATATATATATATTTATATATATATATATAGCCGTGGGAAGAATGCCGGTGAGTTCTCAGTCGACATGAGTTTTCTACAATAAAATTTAATGTCTTAAAAAAAATCTAAAAATGTATGTCCAGTCTAAGATGTTCGACAAATCATAAGATGCTGTTGCCACCGTTCTCGACCTTAAGGAAGTACCCGGCTCACAAATAATATTAGTAGTATTATCATGTTGTATGTCCAGTGCGGAGGTCATCACCGCCGTGGATAACTACTATTTTGAATACGTCGAGGTTTCCTACTCTTTCAAGGGATCATACAATTGGAACACCGTCACACTAACCGTGCGGAACTCCAAGAAGCTGAAGTCAATCAACAAAAATCTGAAACAAATTATTGTTCATGGAAAGAGCGCGGTTCTGGTGGGTAGTTCAAACGTTCCTAGGATGAACTACTTAGAACTTGATTACTATCAAAATGTTGTTTGACCGCTTTCCCGTGGAACGTACGGGTGTGATTTTGGAAAATGACAAATATATTTTCGAGCGGTTATTGAGAATTTTTCTTTCAAAGGCTGCAATGCGACTAAAATGAAAGCTGAGTTATATGAGGTTCACGGTGGCTCTACGCCATGTTTCGCCACTGTTTCCAACTAGGTTAATGAGTTTAAAGAGGTGGCATGATAACCGAGGATGAACCACGTTCAAGACGCTCAAGGTCGGCAACGGAGAAGGAAAGCATGGAAATAGTTCGGAAAATCGTTGCTGCAGGTGGACAACTGAACATTAGGGAGATAGCGAAGACCTTTGGGATCAGTGAGGATAGTGTGCATTCTATTTCTGTGCGATGAATTGTAGATGAAATCTTCAAGTTATCATTTTGAAAAGTAAATCCGCAGTAAATTTGCTTATGTGATTTACGACGACAGCACGTTTGTCAACCGTTTGCATATATCGGGTTTTTGTGTCAAAGCTTTTTGCAGTGAGACCATGGCTTTATTAAGCGAATTGAAATGGAATGCAGTTCTAGTGACACACGTGTATAAATTCAGCCTATATATATATATATATATATATCCGAAAGCGGATCACCAAGCCCTAGTACATTGAATTTTAAAAATTGAACTGAAATCATCATGGTCTCCCGATTTGTTTTGCTTAGAAACGTCTTTCACCAGTTGCACATAACGGAGACGAAAAGAGAGGAGTAATGCTCAATAAGTTCGGTGATAAAAATCAAATTATATGTTCTAAAGTGGTGCAAAAGTTACGAGCTATTGGTGATCTATGGTGATCTATGGTGATCAAGCATTGTCCCGAAACACTGTCTACTGTCGATCTCGCGACAAACGTGAAGAAACTGAAGATTACCCCCGTTCGGAAAGACCTTCGACGTCTATAACAGAAACGTGAAAAAAGAGCATAAGAGCGTACTCAACAATTGCCGAATTACTATCAGGGAGATAGCTGACAAATTGGAGATATCTTATGGGTCAGTTATAACAGTCTTGACCGATAGTTTATACGTCACAACTGTTACGACGGATTTTAGCAGCCGATGCAGATATGTTAAACATAAATGCGAAGACCTAACTTAACATCTAAACAATTACCTCATTTTCCCTGTTGTACGCCCCTAGCAGGTAAATAAAAAACTGAAGACGAATTCCACACGACTCTATCCGAAATCTGTGTAAGCCTCGGCTACTGTGTGTAGTCGTGAGTAATTGTCATACTAGTACCTCCATAGCTGTCATTGATCCCTTCGCCCAAGGTTGTTTGCCTCTTCGGGTCGACTAAATCTGTTCTTACATGTTCTAACTAACTGTTGTTGTTGTTACACGTTTTCATATGTGGTACAGGCAGGATTGCCAACGACTTGCTAAAACGCGCCGCCGCCGCCAGCAAGATTGCGGGGTCGTGAGCAGAAGACGTCGACGGACAGAAGCACGCCGCTTGTAAAACTGTCATCATGACGAAGTGGACGCCAGTCTCCGACAAGCAGAAGTACGGCGTGGCCATCGCCAACTTCTTCTCGCAGGCTGACAAACCTCATCGCCTCCAGCTGACTGTGGGCGAGACGGTCCACATCCTCGAAGAAAATGCTGACTGGTTCGTACACGCATTGACAGCCACAGCAGGGTGGAGTGGTTTTTTTTATTGCTTTAACTCATAATTGATGAATAACTTCGACAATGACGATAAACAAGTGAGCAACTGTCTCTAATTCAAAGCGTATATACATGTTGGTATTGCTCTTACCACAGGTATTATGGCACGAATATGCGCAACCGGCGAATACGTGGAATTTTTCCGAAGAATCATATTGCCATAAAGGATTGCCACGTGGACAAAATTACTACTGTAGAGGAAGTGATTCCGAAGGAGCCGGCCATTATCAAAGAGATCACAGCGGTATGTCTAAATATGCGTCTAAAGCGAATCTCGTGCCATCGAGTATGAATCGGCCGCAAAAATCGTAAATAGTATAATTTTATTTAAAAAACCGAATTGTATACTGGATTATATATGTATATATATATATTAAGCGATTATTTGTCTCAGCGTTACTTCTAGCGCTTCGTTTTGCTTTCTGGCAGGGGGGTTACTTGAGTCATGGTTTAACCATAATCTTTTGCGTGTGCCAAATGGACGGGGACAGGTCTTACGAGAATGGGGCCCGCTCTGGAAGCAGCTCTATTTGCGCAATCGTACTGCGTTTGACACTGTACGATCGTACATGTTTGAACTGGTCGACGCCCGGCGGAAGATCCTCAGTGGAACGTTGCCGATGGATGAATTGCGCGAAATCAAACAGAAAGTAATATCGCGTATTGAGATGGGAAACGCTCTTCTTGACCTCGACATCGTCGTTAGAGACTCCAACGGTGGGTCATTTAATGGCATTCTATTTAGAATCGTCGTGATCATTATTCATCTATTGGAGCGCTTCAAAACGCACGTAAATGTCACTGGATATTGATGTGTGCACTATTTGCCATAAGTTGTTACCCAAAACAATTTATATGTCGAGCCCGGTGGCGTGGGGCATTCGCCTGCGCCTCGCGACCGGAAGAGACACATAGGTGCGCGGGTTCGAGCCCCACCGTCGCACATTTGTATTTATGGGGGTCCGTCTATGAAGCAATGCGAAAAGCAGTCCCGTTGACGTTAAATCTTGGCTGGGGGTCAGCCCGACCATTTATATACTATTACGTACTAGGACTCTGAGACTATACTAAAGTATAACCCTGGTCGGCGTTTCTATTAGATATTTCTAATATTGATTACCTGTCTGGGTTTAGTGAAGCAAACTAACCTTACAACATGATCGCTTTCTTAGCGCGTATGTAATGTTTCACGGGCCCATGAGCTGACCAATATAACTTGGTGCGTTTCGTTGGTGTCGATGTGTTTTTGATTGGTAACAGGCAATATCATGAATCCGGAATTTACGTCGACTATCGCCGTATACCGAGCGCACGTTGCGGCTGCCGAACGAATTGCCTTTCAGAAGAGCGCCCAGGCGCAAAAAGTGCAGGACCCGTACAATAACAATAACAACAACCACGTCAGTAACGCCCGATTTAGCTATCGGAGTACCCCAACTGGCACGAGCTTAATGGGCGCCAGCGCTAGCAGTAACTGCAATTCTAGTAACCCTGGCAGTGGCAACATGGCTGCGACATACTGCCTCAACCTGATGGCGGTATTCCGACGTTTCGAAGGCGGCAAACTTTCCGACGACGTCGACCTGATTATGTCACTATACGACCCGAAGGAGGCGAGGTTCATCACCGAGAACTACGTTGTCAGGTGTTTATTGCAATATTGTATCATGCATATATGTATTCGTTCCTATTTGTCAAACAGGAGCAGCAGGCACAATTCTATCACAGTGTTTTCAGTGCCAGAAATAATTTTGTTTTCCTATTTTGACTACTGGTCACAGCTATACAGTAGACCGATGGAAAGTGGAAGTCGTTGCCGCTGCGAACTTTTGCTGTCATAGATAGTAATGCATTATCCACTGTGTACCAAAGCGTAGTTTCAATTTATACTGCACGAGCTCCGTTGAAAAGCCATATTTTAAATAACAGCTAAAATTATCTTTATGTATAAGCGGTAATTTACACAAGATTGAACTGAGCTGATCAAGCTACTACATTTTATACAGACCATGGGCGCATCCAACCCCTGGCACTTTGGAATAGGATTGAAGAGCTGTGGTTCAGACACAGAACATGTAGCAGGTTTTTTGTCAAGCTCTGTAGCTACAAAATTAATCACAGATGTTTTCTGGGAGAAGACAGTGATGATTGAAGTCGCCGATAGACGAAGAGTAGTCCTTCACCTTTTAAGCTTGGGGGCATTTATTTGCATAGCCAAATCACAAACTTACGGCCAGTTGATGGATATCCAAGGTATATGATATATTGGTCCGTGCAGGTTACTGTGTGGAGTTTTTGTAGACATTTGTGTTTCGAACTTAGAAAATGAATCACCTTAAATACGAGTACTCACAACATTACGTTGTTGCGAACATTTCAGATGGACAAAGACTTCAACTGCCAACACCTTCGAGTACAACTCTATGCGGTGTCTATTTAGCGATCTCGGTAGTCGAGATCTGCGCCGTGAGAGGGTCTGCTTTGTGTGCCAGGTAGTTCGTATTGGTCCGATGGAAATGCGCGATCCTGAAACAAGAAAGAGCGGCAACATTGGAGGCATTACAGGTACTTTATATATATGCGGGCGGATCGAAAAGTTTGGATACTTAATTGCAGAAAAATGATATTTATTTAATTTTCTAAAGTGTTTTTGTTGCCTTCAAAATAGCTCTCGCCTGCTGCGATGCACTCGTGCCACCTTTTTTTTTACTCTTTGAAACATATCTTTATCTCCTCTACTGGTTGTCTCTTCGATTTTTTTACCCGTAGGAACGAGGAAAAGTCACACAGAGCCAGTTCCGACGAATCTGGAGATGGTGGATATACAGAAATCAATTTTTTGATCAAATAATTCGAAATCAGTATCGATGTGTGCGCCGGTGCCTTATCATAATGGAGGATTTAAACGTTATTGTGCTATATTTTTAAAATTTTGCGGTAGTGTTCCCAACTGACCGTAGAACCAGGTGAAAAACAGTCAAAAGAACCTTGGTGTGTTGGATCTGCTCTGTCTGAATTTCTTTCATCTACTTTCTTCTCTGGAAGAACCACTGGGAGGATTTGGTTTTGGTCTCGATGTCGTAACCATATACCCATTACTCATCTCCTGTAATCACTCTCTGCAGCTACTCAGGGTCTTCTGCTACCGCCGGAAGGTTCAATTCGAAAATTTTTCGATGGGCGTTCATTTGCTGGAAAACATCTTTTGACGAACTTCGTTGTCAGTCTTCTGACGCGTAAAATATCGGTGAAGAGAACAAATCTATTAGATATCTTCAATTCCTCAGTTATCTCCCTTATAGTGATTCGGGGATTGTTGAGTACGATATCAAATTTTCTTTCAACGTTTTCGTTTGTTATTGACGTCGAAGGCCTTATGTATATGGGGGTATGTTCGGCTTCTTTACGCCCGTATCGGAATCGACGGAACCACGACGGAACACAGTATTTCGGGACACTTCTTGAATACCATACGTAGTTCGTAAAATGTTCACCATTTTAGAGCATATGATTTGTTTTTCAACCCAGAATTTGACCCAGATTCGTTGATTCTCCATTTTCGACTCCTTAAAAATCTGGGAACCATGTTTTTTCTTATATTGAACCAAACTCAAGAAACAAAGGCTGTCAGCGCTTGGCGAAATCTGGCCTGTGTATAGTTGGTGAATGGCGCTTTTGAGCAAAACAAATCTGGAAAACCTTGGTGGTGTCGGTCCGGCGGCAAAATTTAGGGGCTAGAACTTGCCGAGCCGCCCTCATATATATATATATATATATTTTTTTTTTTTTTCAATTCAGACATGGTTTATTTACAGAACTGCATACATTCACATGCTTAAGTTCTCGTTATGAAAAGTGGTACAAGGGTTTGGGAATAAAAAGAGAAAGAGAAGAACATAAAAACAGAAGTTAATACCTATACAATATTATTGGCGATACTGACACACAAGGCAAAGGAGCACACTGAGCTATGACTTGATAAATAATATAACTCGAAATGACAAGTGAAGACTAAAAAATTAGATCATCGCCATAAGTAAATTCCCTTTTTCAGTCATGTATTCCAATTTAAAAGCCATATTTTGACGTCTCGGGTAAAACAGGTCAGGGACTTCGAGTGACGGATTTTATGCGCGTATGCGGATATGTGTTATATATATATATATATATATATATATATATATATATATATATATATATATATATATATATATATATATATATATATATATTTATATAACACAAAACAGAGAAGAGAAGAGATCGTAGAGTCTAGTGGCTGGTGTGCATACGATTGCCTTGGTGTACTCGTACACATATGTTTACATTTTAACCCACGCATGCACGAGCTATAATCCAGAATTTCCTATTTTAAATGTGGTAATATATATATATATATATATATATATATATATATATATATATATATATATATATATTACCACAATCAAAATAGAAAATTCTGGATTATAGCTCGTGCCATGCGTGGGTTAAAATGTAAACATATATATATATATATATATATATAATATTCGTGAGTGCGCTTTTATTGTGGGGGGGGGGGGGTGTTAGCCTCTGTGCTTTATTACTAATAAGGAGCGCCGAAAGAGAATTCGAGCGAAACAATGTTAGAAAAGATAATCTAGTATATTCGTGCATCCAAGTTCAAAGTTCATGATTTTGCCACTTTATTCGCGTTTATTTCGATTTTCGAACTTCATAAAACTTAGCTAGCAATTGACTCTGCATCTACCATTTGTTAGATAAGTCTGACAAATTTTGGTGATGTGGTGGACATTTGGATTAACGTAGGAAAGACGAAGACGGAATCGGGCGACATGAGACGACCATTTGGTGTGGCTGTGCTCGACGTAACATCAATTCTTAAAGGCCAGACTGAAGCGGACGAAGACAAACCGTCATTCGTTCCGTGCGTCCCGTGCGGAGAACATGAATCGCTCGACGCTCTCATCCGAAAGGTGGCCAATCTCAGCAAAGAAGTCACACAAAAAGAGCAACGAGGTAGGTTACCGTGGAAAACCCGTTAGCAGAAATACATTTATATGTATTCTTCTATTCACTTCCGCAGTGTTATATATATATTTTTTTGGCGTCGAGCTCGGTGGCGCGGTGCATTCCGCCTGCGCCTCGCGACCGGAGAAGACACATAGGTGCGCGGGTTCAAGCCCCACCGTTGCACATTTGTATTTATGGGGGTCCGTCTATGAAGCATTGCGAAAAGCAGTCTCGTGGACGTTAAATCTTGGCTGAAAAGTATTTAGTATATTATTTTTGCAATGATTGTTTGTGCTTTTTTTTGTCATAACATTAACCTAAAATCTGTGAGAATATAAGACCTGACTAAGCGTTCTTCGCGTCTAAATGTCTGGTTTTCTGGTTTTCTTTATACATATATTTTTTGAGCTGATAAGCATTTAGGAATATCTATGAATGGCGTAATTGTTCTTGTTTTTTTACCGTTGGATTTTTTCTCCCGCAGGACTATACCTATCATTTAAGGCGTTGCGTGGTGATCAGAAGACCGTACGTGAGGAGAATCCTCATTTAATGTCGGGAACAACATGTCTTGCTCGAAAGATGGGATTTCCGGAGATAATCCTTCCAGGCGACGTCCGAAACGATCTCTACTTAAACGTACTGCAGGCTGAATTTGCGCGGGGAGGCATTAAAACCGGCGGTAATATTCAGGTACGGAGCAACAGACACAGATGAACACTCACTAAACATGCATCTCTTTAAAAGGCATATATATATATATATATATATATACATATATATATATATATATATATATATATATATATAAGGAGGATCTTTTTGTGACTCGATTTAGCCTCCTAGTAGGAGAACTCTCTTTAAGGGTACATACGCACAGCATCTTCGAGTTGCGCCTGTGTCGTCGGAGGTGTGTGTCGTAAAATCATTGTGCTGGCTTGCACTTCAACGTCATCTTTGTTATATAACACTCTATCTAACGTCAGATTAGTTAACTGTGGTATGTGCTTGGCGTGGAAGTTTTGTAGTATGTCGCAATTTTAAAGACATTCGTGTGTTGGTTGCGTACCGCGCGAAAGTCCACATTGAGTATAGGCATGGTTCTCGTTCACGATCTTGTAGGGTATACCGTCCTCGCCCAGGGGTGCAAGTCGGTCAATGAGCGTCAAGTGAGGCCGGCTTTGCCGACACCCCGAGTCGAAGTCGACTGAGTCCGCGAGCGCACTACTTTTGCGCTCGCAATTTTTGGGCCCCCGCGGGGGTAACAAACGTCCATAGTATGCTGTCGCTTCTCGTTTCATAGCACTTTGTAGAACACTCAAATGCGCAATTGCTTGTAGGACGACGGCTCCACGGCACATTATGGTTAAATAATTTTAAGTCTAAAAACGTTGTATGTGCTTTAAAGAATGCTGCATCAAAACTAATTTAACGCATTTAATCGTCCACATATTGATCCGTATTTCACGGTGGTCTTCCGAACTTATCATCATACATTTATATTATCGCAGGCAACATGGGCGGAATATTGATAACAAGCCATTGGTAAATAATTGGTGGTGCCCGCTTTTCTGTATGATTGATTATAATATCTATTAAGGTCGACGTCCTTGTCGTTAGTTACTCTAACAACTCTAGTAAAATTTTGAAAGATAACGTATTTTCTGAGTAGATAAAACTTAGCTTGCAACTGACTCTGAATCTACCAATGGTTATATAAATCTGATAATTAATGTATAATGAATCTAGACTTCAGTTTCAAGTACATTCATTTGAATGAAAGAGTGTGCCACTTGAAGAACGGTTAGAAAAAATGGGGTATGATATTTGAAATTTATAGTTGTTGAACATTATCATGAACTTCTAGGTGACAGTTCGAGTATGCGACGAGTCAGGTCGCACGCTTCCTGGTGTTATTTCTATGGGCGCCGGAACGGAAAATACGTCCGAGTATCAATCGCTAATCTACTACCACGAGGACAAGCCAAAATGGAGTGAGACGTTCAAAGTCGACGTACCTATCGAAGATTTCTATAACGCACATCTAAAGGTATGTTGGTTCAATTCTATGCAGCTGTTTCTACTTCAACAAGTTGCGAGTTTTTTATAAACACGATTGTTTGCTTCTGCGAAGATTGATGTCTGTCATCTTGTAGATATAATTACCTTTCGGGGATTACCGCCTAGGTGCAGTGAGTTCCAAGAAAGTGCGTTTGATTAGAGTTTTAGTGTAGGTAGTTTGTGGTGCACGCTTCGACAGCTTTGTTTATTAATAGCGGGAATTCCTAGGATGCATATAAGTGGGGCGTACACGTTAATTTCCAGAGGCTTAGTGCCACCTTTCGGGGCATGCCATGCCTGTCATATGTCGACGGATGGCCATTTTTACTTATTATTGAGATAATTATGATGATGGTATCTTACCGCGTTAAAAATATGTTGAATCCAAGCTATCACACTTGTTTATAACTTAATCACTTACTACACGGGTGTTCTGTTTTTTTTTTTTAGAAAGACGGAACAATGCGTACTGCTTCCAAAGGGTCAAGCAGGCACATTTAAATTGTCTTGGGTGCCATCGAGGAGGGGGTTTTGCTATATTTGGGCAATAAAAAATAGGACAGCTTAAGGCAAGAATACAGTCTTGGGAAGTACAAGCCGTTTCTGAAACGCTTTAGGCCGTTAGCGATATAAGTCAAGTGCATGAAACCTCGTAAAGATGATGGATTTTGATATGAGATAAACAAGGACATTGAAATGTTGGGTATTGAAACACCTTTATTACTACATAAAAACATGGATATGAATCTACATTATTTCCACCTATTATAAGAAAATTATAATATGATACGACCAGCATCTATAGGGCTACAAAAAGTTTTTTCGGTTTTGTCCGTAGAGAATCATTAAAAAAACGAAAAAACTTTTTGTAGACCCAATATATTATTTTTTTAATAGGAATTTGCTGTGAGACTTCCTAACAACTCAAACACGTCCATTTTAACATTGTCTTTTGTAGCGCTGACGGCCAAGATATTTATTAGGAAAAAAAATCCCTGTCCTAACCTTATTATGCCTTTTCTGTTGGCGTCTAGTTCGACGGCTATGATATTGACATTAAAACGGCCGCGCTGGCAAGTGAGGTGGCTGATTTCTATGAGGATGGAGTTCAAAAGCTGGTCTATGACGAACCTTTAATATAACACTCAACATAATTTACACCTATGTGAAGTGCCTTAATATAGATGGAAATGGAGAAGATAATTATTATAGATACACATCAGGCAGACTACCCCAATTGGGCGCCCACTGCGGTCTATTCCTTCTTAGATCTTGTTTTTCAGCCACGAGGTTAACACACCTTCTTAGAGGTTCCAACCTGTTTTTATCACCAGAGCTTTTACAACCATTTAATGGACTTAGTTTAGACATTTTAGAGATCATACTAAATCTTAAGCTGACTGATGCGGCAAGGGAACAAGTAATGCTCCCGGTTTCTTTAGGCGGTCTAGGTATACCGGACGCGGTCATGATGGCAGGACCCGCCATCGTAGCGTCATTGACCCAGGCGGCGGACAGGGTTAAAACTTTATTGGACAGTGACGGGTGGGATGCCTATAACGTTGAACTTAAAAAGCTGACCGAAGAATTGTCGCTGCTATTTGATTCTCCTCCGGAGGATAGGGCTAACCAGGGTAGTTGGACAGCCCCCTTACATGAAAAGCGACTAGCAGGCCTGATTAATAGAGCACCTTCTGTTGCTGATAGAGCCAGGCTACGAGCTGTTAGTAGTCAAGGGGCTGGGGCTTGGTTACAGGCCCTACCCTGCCCGCGAATTGGGACTCTGTTAGACGACGAGACGACGCGTATAAGCGCAGGGCTGCGGCTTGGTGTTGACCTAGTCGTGCCCCACCGATGTCGTTGTGGTGATTTCGTGGACGCCTTGGCCCATCATGGCCTGTCATGCGCGTTGAGTGCAGGCCGACGAGCGCGTCACTCCGCTTTAAATGACACCTTTAGCCGCGCACTTAGGTCCGCCGGCTTTCCGTGCGTTCTAGAGCCCCCGGGTCTTTCGAGGGATGATGGAAAAAGACCTGACGGTCTGACTTTGACGCCGTTTGAGCGTGGCCGCATGCTTGTTTGGGACGCAACTGTAACCGACTCATTAGCCCCTTCGATGGTCGGTGCAGGTGCGGACCGAGCAGGTCATGCCTCCAGGTTAGCTGAGGCCAACAAATGCAGAAAATATTCAAGCGTCGATTATCCGCACGAATTTTGTCCGTTGGCGTTCGAGACTATGGGAGCTGCAGGCCCCCTTACGCTCAAGCTGATTCAGCGGGTCGGTAAAAGCCTTAATCTTTCGACAGGAGACTCGAGGGCATCCGAATTCTTGCGTCAGAGGCTGTCGCTCGACATTCAACGAGGAAACGCAGCGTCTTTTCGGGGCACATTGTTAAACTGGGCTAACCCTGGGTTAGAGAACCCGTGATCACACGTTCGCGCGGAGACAATTGTCCACTCCAAAGTGCTAACATAGAGAAATTATATAAATAAATGTATATTGCGTTTTAGATACACATTTAAACATAAAGGTGTCTAGAAAATGTGTCATTTTATACCAAAACCGCACTTACTTGAATACACGTGTCGTATATACGTATACATATTGTTTATAGAACATATTCATATACACATGGCCCGGTTCTAAATTCTATTTATATCTAGTTAAGTCTGTTATTTTCATTAACTTGTCTACCTGATACTGGATTATCTTTGCAGTTCACGTTTCGTCACCGATCGTCAAATGAGGCGAAGGACAGGGCTGAGCGACCATTTGGGATGTCGTTTGTCCGCCTTATGCAGCCGAATGGGACTACACTCAGCGACAAAGTACACGATCTGCTTATCTATCGTATCGACCATAAGAAGTTTGTTGACTGCGATGCATCTTATCTAGACACACTCCCTTCGACAAGGCAGGAGCTTGCTGATATGGTGCGTGCGTTACAAGAGCTAGTCAACTCTAACCATATTAGGCATTTACTTTCCGTAGACTTCCTCAAAGGCGTGAGTGTCTCATACGGGGCTTCGCTCTTAAAGGTACTCGGGTGTGCGTACCTAGCTCCTATTCCACGTTTCGCAGTGCTTGTACCCATGCAGTTAACATTGACAAGATCTTAAGAATATAACATTACATAATTAGCGCTTTTATTTACTATTTAAAGGGGAGCACGGCTCAACGTGTAAGTTTAGAAGTAGTATTGCGGTTCTCAACTACCAGCTCAAGCTGACGTGGCGCACTTTCAATACAAAGCTCTCATAATATTATTTTTTCATTACATTGGATCGTTAGAGAGAGCATTACTTACCACAGACGATGCACGTGCTCACGTAGTTTTATGTACTTTATGAGGTTTTGTCAAGGCAAACCTTACTGCTGACTTTGGACAAGAATCCCAGGGGTTCTTGTCGTGTCGTGTCTTATACAGTGGTTCGCACTAGATGACGTCATATGGCTCACAATAACGTCGTCCCATAGAAGCCGAACAAAAACAGAGGTGTCAGAGAGCTATTGAGTTAATTTTCCTTCAATTTTAATTTAGAGAGTATCCGCGTCAAAACTTACCGTGTGTGTTTGTGACATGTTGATTTCATTTGGATAGATGGCTGCTTCCTCAGCTGGAGGCAGTACCACTTCAATAGGCGGCAGCAATATAAACAGCACGAGCAACAACCGTCTCGGTCTTTCACTCTCCTCGAAAGACTCGTTCCAGATATCAACTCTGGTCTGCTCGACAAAGCTGACCCAAAACGTCGATCTCTTGGGTTTGCTCAAATGGTTTGACAATAAGGCCGATCTCCAAAGGTGAGCGTCTACTTCTTTAATATTAGACTATAAATATCATAAACATGTATGTATATATATATATATATATATGCGCTATTGGTTATATGTAAATGTGTGTATAAGAGAGTATACCAAGCAAGCATAGTGATGTAGAGGGTGTTCCTTATTTGCCACCTTGTTTGCTTTGTTGGCTCTACGTCAGAATGTGATGCTCTTCAAGATAAGGCAAAGTCAACGGTGGTCATTTTTTAAGTCCCACATGAATAGTAGTGGTCGCCTAGTGGGCACTATGAATATATTGGTCAAACCAAGACGCGGACAGTTCTACTAATAAATTCAAATGTGGCAATCCCACTTAAAAAAAAGGTGTGCTGCATTGCTGGGGTATGTCAGAGGCACTGTTAACCTTGAACCACTGGAACTAATCGGACTATTAATTCAATTTGCTGCCATTTACCCCACTCAATTCTAGAAAATAATGGAATACGTTTAGTGTAAATAGAGAAAAACCTATCATTGCTAAAAGTACAATTAATCACTTTTTCACGTTTGGGTTTTTAAGGATATGGTATTCTATGCTTTTCCATTTGTAAGCTAGTCATATATTACTAATTGCAGGCGGTATGAAAATAATTAGGGCATTTATTCATCGAGTATTAGTTCTGTGAGCTGTATGGCTTTTTGGACACTCACATTAGCAAGCTAGGGTGATATGTTTTGCATTTCTTCGTTGAATACGTCAGCACAAAGGGATTTTCTGCCTATGGTCCATCTGATTGCCCTTTGCGATGGTGTTTCACGTGCAGTAAGCTGGTAACCTAGTCCCCAATTGTCTGGATGATATTTTGCTGCGTGTGAATATTTCTAGTAATTACCTATATAAAGAGCCAAATGCAGTATTAGGCACAAAATGGAAAACGCAAGGATGGTGACCGACGTTGATCTAGTTTAATGGTTTGGAACTGATTGACGTCCGTATTGAACAAATATTTCATTTAACCGCCAATTTTTTGCAGGTATTTGATGGCGCTAATGAAGGTTGACGGTGAGGAGGTAGTGAAGTTCCTCCAGGATATACTTGATGCATTGTTTACGATTCTCGGCCAAAACGGAGACAGTGAGGTGTACGATAACTTAGTGTTCGAGTGCCTCGTCTTCTTAATTGGACTCATATCTGACCGGAAGTACCAGCACTTCCGGCCTGTGCTGGACCTTTATATTCAAGATAACTTTAGCGCAACCCTCGCGTACAAGTAAGTGGAGATTATTTGCGTCTTTCCATAAAAATGACCCGTGGTTCACAAATCTCTTCATTGACCTAATATCGAACTTTAGTAATCTGTATATGCACGTGTATGTATTCACATGTTCTCTTATCTGTGTGCATTGATTTACAGCAAACTGATTATCGTATTAAGATACTATGTCGAGCACTTGGCGGTCAACTCTCTGAACGAGCTGCAGGGCGGAATACACTTGAGAGCTATTTGCTCGCTTGAGTACCTGCTAAAATTCATCGTGCACTCACGTAAATTATTTGCACACCTGAACGAAGACAACGATGCTGAGGCGTTCGAAGATTCTCTGCATTCACTACTATGCTCGATCACGAAACTGATGAACTACAAATCGGAGAATATGATCGAGCTACAGGAGGCTTGTCTGAAGTATTTTCCCCGTGTGATATCGGACGTTTTAGACGTATTTGACGGAGCGAAGCTTGCAGTGATCGTGACATACTTAGTCGACAGTGTGCCACCCGGCAGACTAATGGCTCAGAAGTTAGTTTGCATGAAGGATGTAATTAAGTCTCGCCTCTTCGAAGATCCAAACTGTCGAGACGTACTATTGCCGTGTTTCTGCGGACACATAAAGGCGCTTCTGGATAAACTCGAATGTGAAGATCTTCGTGGGGTCGAACTGCAACGAATACAAGAGTTTGATCTGGCAATCAAAACTAGCTCAAAGATGCTACTCTTACTGTACGGCGGAGACAATACGTCAAATGACATCACTAATGTGATGATGATCATGCTCCGCAGCGTCATTCAAACTGTAATCCGACTTGATCGGAGTTCTCGGCTCGTTGGTAACGTCGTCGCTTTAATGATTGATATTTTCCGCCAAATGAACGACTTCCATTTTAAAAACTACATGATGCATTTTGTGACGGACACCGACCTTACCGATTTCCTTATGGAAATTTTGCTAGTTTTTAAAGACCTTGTTCGCAAGACGGTGTACCCGAAAGACTGGTGCGACATGATTATGTTGCAAAATTCGGTAACCCTTAAGTGTCTTCGACATTTTTCACAAACTATCAAAGAGCGATTTTTGCGGTCGTTTGACGAACTCGTGTGGAACAACTTTTTTCACTGCGCAATTGCATTTATGACCCAGGAATCCCTCCAGCTGGAACAATTCTCTCCGAATAAGAGGGACAAGCTAATCCTGCGGTACAAGGATATGCGACGAGAAACTGGCTACGAGGTGCGCTCGATGTGGTTTTCGCTTAATGAGCACAAGATTCGCTTCATTCCTGCAATGGTAGGGCCCATTCTCGAGATGACGATGATTCCCGAGATTGATTTGCGAAAAAATACGATTCCTATCTTCTTTGATATGATGCAGTGCGAACACTACAGCACGCTGCCCCCTGACGGCACCTACCTGCAGACAGGTATTAAGGGTAACTTTGGCATGTTCGAAAACGAGTTCATCACGAAGCTCGACGTCCTTGTCGAAGGTGGCAAGGCTGATCCTGAGTATCAAAAGCTGTTCTGTGAGCTGCTATCGCGGCTCGTCGAGAACCAGTCTGGTCTCTATATCAGCGGCACGCGCTTCGTGAAGACGGCAGGCGGTTTAATGGACCGTCTGTTGCAGTATCGTTCTATCGCCAACGACGAAAGCAAAGAAAATCGCATGAGCTGCACAGTCAACCTGCTCGAGTTCTACAACGACATCAATCGCAAGGAGATGTATATTCGGTATTTGCACAAGCTGTGCGACCTGCACCTCGAGTGCGAGAATTTCATTGAAGCCGGATTCGCTTTGAAGCATCACGCCAAGCTCTTGAACTGGTCCGACGATGTGCTGCCGAATCTGCTCCGCTCTTCCAAATACCCCCATTGTACCACCCACAGAGAGCTGAAGGAGCAATTATATTATGACATTTTGGAGAACTTCAATAAGGGCCGGCTCTGGGAGGCTGGACTAGGCCTCTGTAAGGAACTGGTTGCACTCTACGAAGACGAGACGTACGACTACAACCAGCTCTCGCAGCTCCACGGAAAGATCTCCACTTTTTATGACAACATCATGAAGGTTCTGCGGCCGGAACCCGAGTACTTCCGTGTTGGCTACTACGGCCGCGGTTTTCCAGCGTTTCTGCAAAACAAGGTTTTTGTATACCGAGGCAAAGAGTACGAACGGCTAGCCGAATTTTCGGCGCGCTTGCTCAATCAGTTTCCGAACGCGGCATTGCTCACAAAGCTAACAGAACCCGACGATGAAGTCACAAAAAGTAACCGGCAGTACTTACAGATCAATCACGTTGAACCAGTAATGGCACACCAAGAGCGGTTCCGGGGAAAAATGGTGCATGACCATATTCTAAACTACTATAAGGTCAACGAGGTAAAGGAGTTCACGTACGACCGGCTTATGCGCAAGACACCTTCAGGCAGCGGTGAGGAGAATGAGTTTGCCAACATGTGGGTCGAACGAAAGACGCTAGAGATTGCCCACCCTCTACCGGGTTTGCTGAGGTGGTTCGCCGTAGTCCGAACGAAGGTTGTCGAGGTTTCACCCATCCAGCATGCTATCGAAACAATGGAGAAGACTAACTACAAACTCATTGAGAGCATACAGCAGCAGAAGTGCGACAGCTCGACTCCTCTTAGCCCGTTTACCATGAAACTCAGCGGTATCATTGAACCGGCAGTTAATGGTGGTATCGCCAATTATGAGAAAGCGTTTTTCACCGAAGAAGCTAAGCGTAATATGGATCCTCAGGATCTCGAGTTTATACCTGTGCTACAGCGTACAATCGCTGCTCTGGTGCCAATTCTTGCGGAGGGTCTCCGCGTACATAAGATGCGCATGCTCGACAATATACGTCAGCATCACGAGCACATGGAAGAGTGTTTTGGTAGGCTGCGCGATCATATCGAACGTCAGTATGGCGTAGCAAGTCTGCCCGTCGAACTTGTCGACGCCAGTCAAATGCGTGGAATGCGCAGTCTTATCTCGCAACCACCGACGGTCCGTGCTGAAAATAAGGACAACCACCAACGTGATAGGGACACCGGCAGCTTTTCGTCGTTTGTCTCACTCGACACTGGAAAACACTCCCGCTCATGGAAACCTAATTTGACGCTATCACGCAAATCTCGCGATGGCCGCGAACGAGAGAGCGGAGGTAGCAGTACTTGTGTCGCTCCCGTTCAGGCCACAAATCGTCGAAATTCGGGAGTTGCCAGCGATACTGGGCCGGAGGGCATCGAGCCTTGCGACTCCGGCCTCAAGAAAAAGACCAATTCCTCGTCGACACACAGTCTGAGTTCTATGTCAACCGGCGATACGGATCGTTCGATTATCGAGCTTAGTGAGCCGCTGGTCACCCAGAGACCTCCACGCGCCGAACAGGAGCGCCGAAGCCGGCCGTCGTCAGCGCAATACGCGCGAAACCCTCTAAGTCCGTCGTCGGCGAGCGACGACCAGATGGCACATAACAATGGGGGCGGCTTCTTCAGTGGTCTGCAGCATCAGGAAAGCCTTCCGGCCTCGTTCGCCGACCAGGACACGCCACCTCCTCTCCCGGCCAAGGTGAACAGTGCTGATTGCACTTCGTCTCTCAGTGCTATTACGTCGGCGGCTGGCGCCGTTACCACGGTCAGTGTTGCATCAGTGCCAACGTCGATGTCAGTCGGCGGTGGCCTAGATGAGGTGGTCGCGTTAAGAAAGCTGCCGCCCAAGGTGAAGCCGCCCCCGCTGCCAGCTAAAGAGATGACGGCGTCTCCCAAAAAGTGACCCGAACATGCATGCGCAGAGCAACGACATTACTGCCTGACAGGCGTGGTAGTGCCATCATTGCTGTCACTCCACGCATTTTATTACAAGCACAAAAAAGAACAGCAACACTGAGAGACATTTATATATAAGTTATGTACAGTGATATCAAGTGATCAACGACTATAGTTTTCTCTGCTAATCACTGGTTAGCTAACAAGCAACAACGGCAAATGATAACCTCGTTTAGCTGTATTCAGAATCTGATATTTGTATACGGATCGAACGACGCAGATTATATGAACACGGAGTAGGGTATCAACGTAGAGGTTTCGCCTTTTACGGCACCAATCACACGCCACCAGTCGAGACTTTTAATCGAAGATCCAATATTTCCACCTGTAGACGGAGTTTTTTACGAAAGGGGAAAGGGTGGGCGACGTTTCGAAGTAGAGAACTGCCTACGTCGCTTACTGAGCAGATACAAACGGTCTACAAACTAATAGAAAATAAACAAATATATCAAAAGTAGACGGGAACAGCAGCCAGTCGAACGTACATAGGCGAGTAAGGCCGAAGCACAGCTTTTCGATGACAAAAAATATGCATTACTTGGAAAACTGTAAACCTCCAAGCGGGGGTAACGCTTAAGTGAGATCTAACACAATATGATATGCTAACATTATCACTATGATTATATCATCTAATGATTCGTCGCTGTACGCATGAAGTTAGCGAGGAGTTTGGCCATCATACCCGCAGATGATAGAGAAGACAACTTTACTGCGCACTTTGGCATTTTATACCTAGATATGTATATTACCAACAAAGCAGCGTAAGTCAATTTGCATTATGGGTTAAGCGAAATATGCCAGACGTGTCGACGTACAAGATTCCGTTGGTCCAGGGCGCGTGCAAGACGTGATCGTTTCACAAGTCATAAGGAAGGCGCCAGCTTACGTGCCGAGAACGAATTAATCAGCTTTGATAGTAGTCCAGCATTGTCATTATATTTTTAGGACTGAATTCACCACAACTACTGCAATTGACACGTTATAAGAACTACTGCTTCTTAGTGCTGCTATAGAAGCGGGTTTGTTTCTAATGAATGACATGTATTGGTGATACTTTTATTATTAATTTTAATACTACTATCCTTATTTCTATCACGTATAAATGTAATAGAACAATGACTAATATGAGAACTTGTAGAAGGATTTTATACGAAACGCATCTAGTGCCGCGGGTCGTCTATTAACGATAATAGCTTCACAGGCAATCGATATAGAAGCCATGTGCATCCTCAGTATTTGTAGTTTCTAGCCACTTTTAGTTAATGGTCACGGACACACATATGCATAAATGAGAGAGGAAAAAGCGGACGTCATATGATTTGGTCTTGAGACAGGAAGGAACCTAGGCCTAACTGGCCTGCTGGATTTTTCACCAAGCCCACAGCTGGTGGTAAATATGCTGGTGATGTGGCAACAGCAACGATTTTTGAGACCGAGAATGTGAGTGATGGTCACGCGGTCGATGCCAATGACCATTCTTGCTTAGTTAATAATGATGATCGCAGTTTCGTCTGGCAGCCCAAGGGGCCTCAAATAGAGCAGGATGCAGTTATGCTGTATTCTTGGCTGGTGGCGCCGTGCTCTACAGTAGCGTTGTACAGAAGGAGGATATGTATATCTCCTTAATTCCGCAAGTCATATTTTAATATGTCTTGTATTTCGGTCATAGTCCATGACATAAAGGAAAGCATAGTCGGACGTGAGAAAACAGAGCAACAATTACCTAGTCAACCATTCTAGTTCCTTATTATAGAACGTGTATTGCTTATGTTCGGTGTTTTTTCATTGTATCAGGCGATGTTTATTTCCTCCTCATGTTATATATATATATATATATATATATATATATATATATATATATATATTCCCCTACCTCGTTGCTAAAAGGAGGATCGAGGATTTAATAGTCGATATATATATATATAAGAAACACGCATGGAACTCGCAAAAACCTGGCTACGGCCATAATACAGTTTAATTAGGTGTGCCGTATAGCTGTGAATATGTTTATATATGTTTATATGCGAGTCGAAGCAAGAGAAGGCAATTGTGAAGTAGTAAGAGATGACGACAGAGTGGAGCCATATTACCTTTACAGTCTTCTTGAGGGTGCACTTCAGATATGGTGAGCCATACATAGTGGAAGGTGTACGTGCCAATATAACAACGAGGAGCAAAATCCTATATTGTATATGTAATACTACTGTCACTGCTACGTCTTTCGATTATATGGAAAAAATGACATTATGTGAAACTAAACCAGAATGTATTCCGCTTCTAACGGATAATATGAGTCCCTTTTATAATATGGAGATACAGCAGCAGTGTGTGGTGTATCATTAAATATATGGAACTCTTTTAATGAACGAGGTTGTTTGGGTTTTTATTTAATATCCGGGCTTCTAGATCGTTTATAAACAGACCATGTTGAATAGGTAGGAGCACTGTCTACTGTTGAGGAGATATTTAAGCATTATTTTTAAAAGCAACTTTAAGCGTTCTCATCTACCGTTGCGCTGTTCCGGTGCGATTGGATTTCTACGCGATCATAGTTGACAATAAATTAAAACAAGTAGTTATACTATGCATCCTACATTGTAGATTTTGGAGATAAGACGAAGCGTAGTCAAGTAGGCTAACATTGGCTCAATAACACACAATGGTAGGATTTGTCAACTATGATTTTTTCGATATAACCTAAGCAGTTTGTGCTACTTCGATATTTACTATTTTTACACAAGTAGCCTACTGCTAATTTAGTTGTAGCGCAACACGCCGTAGATAAAAGTGAGGCACCTTAACAAAGGCAGTGTGAGCTAACAATTGTCACACACACCCTTCGCAGATAGTCATTACTTGTGTTTCCAATAATGTATCAACACAACTCCTCAGCGTAAGTGCAGCGTACCGAACTATCTCGCAAGCGGATATAATCTGCCCCAAAAGAATGTGCCCCGGGCTATTATCTCGTCGTTCGAAAACGTCGCTCCATTTACTCCAGTAATTTGAGATACATTTTTGTCAATAAGTTTTACACCTGACACCCCCTAGCGTAATCGCAATACGATGTTAGATTTATACAGCTGGATATGGGCCGTAAATCAGAACAGGATCCAGTTACATATCATTCAGCATCTCGTGACATGCATTGTCATTTACTAAACAACGTCGCCGAAAATTGTTCTCTCAAGTATTACCTCTTTAGTCGATTTAAACTGGGCAATCGGGTGCCAGCAAGCCTCTACTCACCTGACTATCTTGAACTCCCAACTTAAGACATATATGTGTTAGTAATTTTACAATGTACTTTAATTAATTAGTAGAAATAGAGAGCCTATACGAATTGTGCATTCCCGTGGCGTTCAAAAGGTACTGTTTTACCCGGCATCTAAGTTTCTTTAGCGTTTTTTCGATATAGGGCATTCTAGAGCTCGTTAAAGCAAATCTTTTTTTCCAATGGAACATGGTCTCTGAGAAGTCTTAATTCGCAGTGAGAGTAAAAATACTACTATTTATGGCACTGGTGATTTTGCCTCCTATACAGAAACTAAACACGCCGTCGTGTTCGTGAGAAAAATTCGCTTCCTTTGAAGAACATATACCGCTGGCCAGAAGATGCGACATGGTCGTTTAGAACAGAATTTGCAAAAATGAAGTTATTTTATTAGATTTCATACCAAATACCTCAAAAGCATAACCATACGACCAATCACAGCGCTAAAAACTAGCAAAACAAGTAAGCGATTGGCGTCACACGTCCTACCCAGTGCGAATGAAATTCCTGAATGATGCCACTACAAGAATATGTGTTGGCTTCCGGCTCGGTACACCGCTCGTTTACCCTCATATATACCGATACGGGGAGCCGGTAGGCATGAGAGCTCACCACGCTCTATCCTGCGCCCTCAGTGAAGTTCGTCGATCGCGCCACGCGGCTATTAATGACACAATAGCAAGAGTCCTGAGGACGGCAGGCTATCCAAGCACGTTGGAACTAACTGGACTAACCAGGAACGACGGCAAGCGTCCTCTTTGAACGAGGCCGGACCCTCATCTGGGACGCCACCACAAATACGCCGAACTGGCGAGAGCCCCTAATTTCAGCCTAGTGGCCTTAGAGATCTTGGGACCACAAGACCCCTGACTAAGAAACTACTTGCTAAATTGGACGCACTTTGAAGATTAACTACTGGGGACAAGGAGCCGCACAATTCTTACGCCAGAGACTTTTCATTGACGTCCAGCAAGGTAACGTGATTCTGGGATCTTCCTGGGCTTGCCGAATGGTGCGGACTAGGTTGTTCTGTGTTATCGGGTTAATATAGGCTGAAAATCAACACGTTTACTCATACAAAATTGTAATTCGAATTGACGCATGTAAATTATTGCTGTCATTAAATACATCAGCTTCATCCCTACGACAGGGAGTCTTGACACTAGGCTCTTGCAAAGGTGCTGGTGGACTAACGCGATGAAGGCAGCCAAAATCCAACAGAGGCTATACGCGGTCGCGGATCTGAATATAAGAACGGCGCAAGAGTGGTGAGGACCACCTTTTCAAGGCAACAACTGGAGCCTCGTTGCAGGGCTGCCCGAGGAAAACCTAAAAAATATTGCCAAAAGAAGGCGTGGTCTAAATTGATTGAGGCAGTCAAACTAGTCCCCTGGGGCCTCCCCCACCCTACCGTAATAGGCAAAATTCGTAGAACCCCGGAGATCCTGGATGACGTAGATGACGTTTCCTCCCTCAATAGTCAATGTAAGTAGATCACATACAGGGCAAAGCTCTAGGTCCAGATGGAGTATCACCGGATGTGAAGAGGCACCCGCGAAGGGGTGGTTGTGCGGGATCTTGCGGATACCTTGCTAAAAGGAGAGCGATGGAAACGATGGATTCATGTGGAAGATCTAGTCCTTAAGGCTCATACCTGAGCCCTTTCGCACATTGCCCGATTTGCCCGTTATACATAGTGGGCAAACTGAAAAACTATGACAAGAAGAATGTCATAGTTCAGCGCCCGAATACAAATATTATCGAGAAACAGGCCCTGCCCGGGCACAACACGGATTCTACAAGCATAGGTTAACAATAGTCGCCCCAGAAAGCCCGGTGCTGCAGGCTGCCGACGACGGTGCCAGAATCAGCACCTATGTACGCTACATGGGCGCATGACACTTAAAACGGACCGGAATCGGCGGACGCTTTGCTCAGATCAGCAGAGTAACATGCCATAGCATAAAATCATCTTAACTATCACATAAAGGGAGTGTGGTACAATTATCATGGTCATATATGTATTGTTTCCAGTATACGTAGTTCTAAAACGACACAATTAATCGCCAAATTGGCGAGTGCTATTTGAGTTTGCATGCACCCATTTGGCCATTCGCCAAGCAAACAATTCGTTTACGAACTCACCGCGGGCCACGGTTTTTGGAGTGATTGATCGCTGACTCCTTAGGTGCTTAAAGCGTACATCAAAAGGTGTCCTAGCAACCTCTAGACTATTAAGGTGGACCGAGCCTACAGAGTGGTATCCACTGACTCACTCCCGGTTCTCGTAAAAATACATACCTGGGACCTGCACGGGATAAATAAGCGACAGGGCTTGATGCACATAATCCTCATGTCCTTAGCAAATATGGTGTACATCGCAGCCGTTAGACAAGAGCCTTGAGGGACACCCCAGGGCACAAACCAGCTCAGAATAAAAATGTTTTACTTTTATCTTAAAAAACAATTTTTTAAGCAATCCGCCTGCTTAGAATCCGTTATTAATTGAATTAAGGCACCCATTTTGCATCATCTCATAGTCAACTTTGTCGAAAAATTACTCCTTGAGTTAGTAGACAGTATAAATCGCACCAAAATTTCGGGCCAGCGCCTAATTATAAGCTACATCAAGCAGCTGAATTACTGCTGACATACGACAAAGTCTCGATCCTGTTATCGAGCGCGTTTGAATAGGACAAAATACTCTATAGATCCGTGGTAGGGCGCATCAGACTTCGCGGTTTCAAAGCGTGACACACTTGGAGGGGCATCCGAGCTTGGAGCCCGCCCACGCGTTTCAAATAAAGTTCACCCGCCAATTGTATTTCAACCGCGGCCTCGTTAACAATCCGGACGTTTATAAAGCAAAAAGTTTTGGAAACCCGTGCTAATGAGGACGCTGCGCAATAGGCGCACAATGTATTCGATCTTCGATAATCTTGTCCACTGTTACAATTGAGCGTGAAATTAAGCATAGCTGTACTGGTCGATTTTTCGTGAAAAGTTGTGGGCCTTTATTGCAAATAGGTGTTGCAAAACTGACTTGAAACATATAGGGAATGTTGCCAACGGAACCGTAGAATGAAGACAGTCGAAAATGCGCGGGTTCACTGACGCTGATCTTATTTAATATGTTTCACGATACGACAGAGAGCGATACGGCAGCGCCGTCTCTCTTCGTATTATTATTATTGTTGTTGCCTAGCTAGCTCACACAATGTCCCGGCGGTTAGCGCGAAGCAGTTTCCACCGCCGGAACTCACACAGATCACACACTTGACACTGCCGCTACACTAGCGCTAACAATCATTCAACTAACAATATATATATATATATATGCATATATATATTAATCTCCCTGCAACTGCCAGCCGCAACACTCACCGCCCTAGTGCAGCACTGCTGCCACGCTCCCGCCGCTGTCGCTGCCAGGCCGTCGGACGTGCCGGTCGCCGCCGGACTAAGGGCTTGCAGAGTGCGCGTTACGCCGAACGCTCGGGATAGCAAGAGAAGGACTGAGGAAATGGCGCGCACCCCCTTTTATAGGGCCAGCGACCGGCAACGTGACAGTGCACGAACGTGCAGTGGCGGGTTGTGGCTAACAGTGCTGTAACTGGTTGTGGCTAACAGTCAGAAATCATCATCATCATCATGGCGCGCAAATACAAACTTCTACCGCGGCCTCCCAATATGCAACACTCCTCCCCCTTTTTGAGGGCTGCGGTAGCCCCTCAAAAATACCTATGTTACATTGGTTGTGTTTAACATTTATTGTGTGGCACTCTGCGAGATCAACTTTCGCTCACAACAAATCCTCTTGATGTAGCGGCCTCCACCGAACTGCGCCCGGTAGGCACGCTTTACGCCGTCCTTGTTCGCCGGCGGCTTCTCTACATGACTTGCCAAAATGTCCGCAGCACTCCTTCTTCCAACAGTACTACGACGGCGCCCGCGGCGACATGGGGTCTCCCCGTCGCCGCAGAGCCATCGTCAGGACCACCAGATGCTCGGCGCGCCATCGCCTTTAAACCGAGCTGCTCCGATCACGGCCCAAATCTTCATTTCTCCTCCTTGCGACACGTTCATGACCATTTCGGTCTGTAGATGCTTCAGCCTGGAATTGAACTCGGCCAGGCCCGCGTCTTCGGACGGCTCGCCACGAGAGGTGCTTGCGACGTCCTCCCCCAAGCACGGCTGCCGTGCCTCATGCAGCGGGTGCTGCTTCGCCCACGCGAGCTCTTCCGCCGTGAGTCGACCACTCACCTCCTGCCGGTAGAACCACCTTCCAGCCTGGGCGACGGTGGCGACGACTCGAGTCAGTTTGCGCAAGCTCGAACACCCCGCTGGGTCTATTAGCGGGGGTTCGCACGTTGCAACAAACACCCGACTCTCTGGAAGCTCGTCGTAGCCCTGCCCCGGCTGGAAGGCGGGGTACTGCGTCGACGGCTTCTTCAGGAACTCCACGTCCTTGGTTACGTGATGCACGACTAACCTTGCTGCAACCACTTCGTTCCCTTTCGTGGATGAAGACTCGGATGGCGTCACTGGATGGATGGATGAACTCTCGACCACCGTTGAACTTCTTAGCTTAGCAACGGGGAGCGCCGCCCCGCCCGTTGCGTTGCTTTCTTGAAACGCGACTTGCCGATTTATACTCGGGTCCAGCGCTGAACTTGATTCTTGGCCACCGGGGCCATCGCTCTCCGACAGCCTCTTCGGTAACGATGCTCTTGCCTCTGCCCATCGTGCAGACACGTCCAGGCCGCCCGACGGCATGGTGGCGGCTAGAGTGCTACGTCGCTTGTAGCTAATTAAACTACCCCGTATACGGGACAACGTCTCCGTGTAATCATTGGATCTACTTACTTCTAGATCTATTTCCTCATCACTAAGCTCGCCAGCTACAGCGAAAAAACGCTCATCTAGCTCATCTAACCTTCGTTTGTAGTCCTCCGCTGTTATCTGCCAGCAATTGACGCGTGTCTTATTCTGCTGCGTAAACTGCGGACGCTCTTGGCCATCAGGCCAAAACAACTTGACGGTGGTGTCCAGCTTGGACACCAGCACACGCACTGCGCGCCGAAGCGCAATCACACGCTCGACTGTCTCAGCCATCCTGGCTGCCGTTATGGTCACTTCTACGTCCGGGCCTCTTGCTACACGTCGTGCCCCACGTTGGGCGCCAATATGTTGCCAACGGAACCGTAGAATGAAGACAGTCGAAAATGCGCGGGTTCACTGACGCTGATCTTATTTAATATGTTTCACGATACGACAGAGAGCGATACGGCAGCGCCGTCTCTCTTCGTATTATTATTATTGTTGTTGCCTAGCTAGCTCACACAATGTCCCGGCGGTTAGCGCGAAGCAGTTTCCACCGCCGGAACTCACACAGATCACACACTTGACACTGCCGCTACACTAGCGCTAACAATCATTCAACTAACAATATATATATATATATATGCATATATATATTAATCTCCCTGCAACTGCCAGCCGCAACACTCACCGCCCTAGTGCAGCACTGCTGCCACGCTCCCGCCGCTGTCGCTGCCAGGCCGTCGGACGTGCCGGTCGCCGCCGGACTAAGGGCTTGCAGAGTGCGCGTTACGCCGAACGCTCGGGATAGCAAGAGAAGGACTGAGGAAATGGCGCGCACCCCCTTTTATAGGGCCAGCGACCGGCAACGTGACAGTGCACGAACGTGCAGTGGCGGGTTGTGGCTAACAGTGCTGTAACTGGTTGTGGCTAACAGTCAGAAATCATCATCATCATCATGGCGCGCAAATACAAACTTCTACCGCGGCCTCCCAATATGCAACAGGGAATATTGCCATCTTCAAATGCACGGACGATGATTATCGCCAAAAGATCTGCAGGACTACAAGAACTCCTTTAAATTTTTTGTTGGAAATTCGTCTGCTGTCTGGCTAACTCTCCACTATACCCAGTACAGACCCTTGAAACACTGAATGACTGCTGTCAATTTGTCGTAAGTAATTCCGTGCGCTTATTGGTAAACTAAGGAGTTGTTCTAGTCTTTAGGTTAAGTTTTCTTTGATTGCAGCGGAAGCTGCGTTTAGCATCACGCAAGGAGGATATTAGAGACGAAAATATAATCTAGAAGCTGTATAGATCTACGTTTATACGTCGTCTTTCTCCTTTAAAACACAAACATGCTAATATAAATTATAGGCGAGATGGGAGATTTTCATGAGCTAATAGCCACATGTTACACAGCGAAGCTAGTTTGAGAAAGCAAACACTAAGTGCAGGAGGTGCGACGCTCAATTACTAGAACATGGTATATACCCTTTGAGCGTGTGCTGGCCAATAAGTATTCTTTTCAAACTGTCAACGGTGATACCCTAGAATCTGCAACTGGTATTTAACAAGGCGACATTTAGAGGGCGGCTGTGATGATGTGGGGCCAGTGATGCTTGTTTCGGAGGCACACATTCCGGTCTGCCGGTACATGCCGCTTGACGTACTGACGTATGGCTTAACACAGATGCGTCTTATCAGGTCGCTTCACCGACTCCAAAAACGAGCACTGAGAACAACTCTGGACCTCTGGATGCGAGATTCAGTGCAACGGCACTACAAAAATATTAACATTTTGCCGTTCCCAAAACTTATAGAATACTGTCTCGTAGTTGAAATTAAGCGTATACTCCTTGGAGTGCATCCAAACTTATATGATCTGGCAACATCAGCAACACCCATATCTACAAGAAGTAACGCATCAAACCTGCTTACTCTGTCACACGCCAACTCCAACCAGTCAAGGCTATCAATCAGAAACATTGGGGCCTCCTACTGGAACAAAGTGCCGGCCTCCGTTAGGCAGACAAAGTCCCTGCTCAAATTCAAATGCGATCTCAAAGAGCATTATCTTGAAACTTTGGTATCTGGTTAAAAGTGATATCAAAATACAATCATGTTGCAATATATTGTAAATAGGTGAAAATGGCATATATAAATTATACATTGTTATTCATAAAAGGGGCTCCGAACAAGCTATGTGCTTAATGGAGCTTGAAATTAATGTGTGCAATTATCTACAAGAAATGTCAATAAACAAACAAACAAACCCTCTTTTTCAAATTATCCTTGCCCGTCAAGTACGTACCGTTAATTGCAGGCAGGTCAGTGGCAAAGGTATTTCTTCCTACTGAAGAGGTTATATTGTAACGATGGCATTTCGCTGAGAGACTCAGCTCTAAAATCAGTCTGAAGTTACTTCGCTTTGTGTTTGTTTTTCGTATTGGAGTACCGGCTAGTTGGGGTTTGGCTTAGATAGAGCGTCTCAAGTTGGTCCTTCCTCTCTGATTGGTTGTCGTCGGCTGGTGATCGTTTCGATGATTGAGAACGTTGGGGTTTTTAGTGCGGATGACAGTGGCCTTTGTAGTACGGCCGTTGAGTGGTCGGTTAGGATCGGTTGGGATTGCGCCGTACGGCGTAGATAGAGTAGTGCGCAGTTGGACCATTAAGGACTCTTAGTTCCCATTTGGGGGACGCTTGCGGCCAGGAGTGTCATCGACAACGCACCCCTTGCAGTTGTTTTCATGGACATTTGCGGGCTTCACAATAGCTTTCTCGACCGCTTGGTGCAATAGCCGCTCAAATACTCTGGCGGTGGCGGTATACCGCACTCGACTGAGGCTGCATGCGTTGACGGACAGATACAGGGCTGGCAACTGCCGGTCTGGCATTTTCGAGATTTTATGTTATCGGTGATGCCCGAGTGAGCTTGATCTCCTCGTCCACTGCATGTATACTGACCGTTTTTGCCGAATGCTGCCTAGGATAGTTTCGAGGCACTCTTCGAGATGTACCTTAAAAAAAACAGGCATTTTTTTCAGGCAATGACCTACTTCTGGCCACAGTTTCCTTAGCACGAATACGTCTGCCGCTTCATCCGAGTCAACCGTACGATATTATAGTTAGCGTTTAAATTTGGGAAGCGTTTCTTGATAATCGATTGTTAGTTAGGCAATTTTATAGTTCTGCTAGTATGCAACTAAGTGCTTATCAAACGTATTTGCCGTATACCACGAGGCGGCATTTTCTGGGTCTTCGGTTGTGGCATCTGCACCACGACAGTGCCTATGCTGGGGCAATGGCTCACCGGACGCAGGACGTTTTCAAGGGCGCGGGGATCAAACTAATGCAGCCGGTATTCTAATTGACGACTTGGCTTTGTGTTACATCTGCCCCTTTCTCTAAACTTTCAAAGTGTTTTCCTCTCACATAATTCTGAAGTGTGCGGAATTGTCATGATGGGATACGATGGCCCTACTATTGAACAGTTAAGGACGCGCTTTTTGACGGCGGCTTGCTTTAAACGTTCGAGCAACTGGCCGAACATCTCACTGTTAATCGTTTCGTTGCTATTATGATTATTTCCAGTCTTCGTTTCGTCAATCGTTTCGTTGCTGCTATGATTATTTCCAGTCTCTTAAAACGTGATTTCATCATCATCGTATTTATTTCACTCATATTGAGTATGCATAAACGTGATTAAAACGTGATTTGGCATCACTCAAAAATAAAGCATGCTCCGGACGTCCAGAGTCACGCGCCAGAAATAGTTGGAAAAACTGAATGTATCGTCGCTGAAGATTGCCGAATTGAGATGCATGAAATTGTTGAAATCGTAAACATCTAATCAGGTAGGTGCAACGATTCGCACATACGTTGCATACCGCATACACACCGAATCGTAGCGATCTGTCGTTCAACCCAAGCGCCGCTTCTTTTGTATATATATATATATATATATATATATATATATGTGTGTACTGTGACATAGTCGACATCATTTTTTGTCAAGTTGACGCGCGTCCTGTTCCTGACACATTCCCGTAATGCAGCGGCCGCAACTGCGCCTATATATATATTGATTTATTGTTCGCTTGGCATGTACACCTAAATACACAAGTCGCCCTTTTATATCAGGAGCGCTTAGAGCGGCAGCATATATATTACCTACGCATCCATATAATCCATGTCTACTTTAATACCTACTGAGTATTTGCTTTCCATTGGGACAACCCCTTTTTTTGTAATATCGACCAGGTCGTTTCTAACATTTGGTCCTACGGCTAGGGCCGACAGCTCTATATCTCTGTTTACCCCTAAGGCTATACATTCTTTAATAATATGCTTGATTGACTCATTCCCCACATGCTCGACATTTTGCACTTTGCAACTCCTTATATTTAGCTCTGTGTATCCTTGTATCCAACATCCCTGCCCTGGCATCTGCCAATAGCCCATTCGCTTTTGCATTATCGTATACCCATTCTACCCCGCCCCTTTCCCGCCTTTTGTTTCCATATATAGTTGCTAAACTTGATCTTGAACCCATCGCCAATTTCCATTTGTCTGTATATGACTTGTTTACCTTCCATTTCACCATTTTCTCTATCTTGCCCATTGCTGACTATTGTACCCAATCTCCCTAGCTGCGAACTCTATTCTGCGATCCCACATCGTTTTAATCCTAAGTGCCGTTTTTACCAGCTGTATCTGTTTAACCCATCTTTTATTTGTAACGTTTTCAATCCTACTACTAAATCTAAGCTTACTTTGTACTTCTCTTTGTATACATTTTGACATTCTCCCTTCCCCCTCAAGAAATTCCCTGGCGCAACCTCATGCAAATCTTATCACCTCTCTTTATTTGTTTCTAACTTCTTTCTCAACCCTGTGCTGTGGACCAGAGAGGCATTTGTAAAGGTCAATCTTGGCACATACATAGCCTTCCAAATATTTCTTATTACTATATATTTATTAAACCCTCAGAGGTCCTTACACCTTACTGCATTTCTTCCTCTTTTAGCCTTCTTTCTCTGTATTATCTCATCTTCCTCTAAATAATCATCCCCTGTAGTCATTGTCACCCCAAGATACTTGTATTGACTTTTATAATCCAATTCCTTTCCCTGTACTACAAGCTTCCTTGCCCTCCTAGTCCCATTAAATACTAAAACTGCGCTCTTTTTTTCATTAAACGCCATGCTCAGTTCCTCCGCTGCTTCCCCACATGCATTCAACATTTGCTGAACTTCGCTAGTGCCCCGCCCTAACACTACCATATCGTCAGCAAACAGCAGCACGGGTGTCTTGATATATACACCCTTTTCCCCTAGCTGCCAACCCGTTCTATTAATCGCGCTATTCTCTCTATATCCATTAAAAAAATAACCGATGGCAACGGACAGCCTTGCCTGACCCCCTTAGCGACTATAAACTCTCTAGATTGTTCGGCTGCTATTATTCTTACCGTGTTATTCCTGTAGATTTCTTCTAGTAACTCCACCCAGCTTCTCTTCAAACCCTCTTCTAACACGATTTGATACAACTTTGTTCTGTCGATCATATCATATGTTTTTTTAAGATCTAAAAATCCTGCCGTACACCCTTGTCCCTGCAATCTCAATGTTTCCACAACCTGACTTAATAAAAAAGATGATCATCTAGCCTATACCCTTTCCTAAATCCGCACTGCTATTCTCCTATTTCCCATTTGTCTCCAGAATACTCTGCACTCTACTCTTAAACGCATGCATAAATATTCGATACGCTTTCGGTGTAATTGTGATTGGTCGCCTATTTTTTTAAAGTGTCATTATCTACCACCTCCTTGGGAAGAAGAGAAGCTCTTCCCTTGCTCCAACCCTCCGGGATTCTGCCCCCTCTAAATATATGATTAAATTGCTTTGCTGGATAATACACGTACTCTTTTCCCAAAACCTGGATAATTCCTACCGAAATCCCGTCGAGACCACAGGCCGTTTTTGGATTAATTTCCTTTACCACGCCTTCGTGGTTATGGCTGTAATCTCGGTGCTAGTTCTTGTACTTTCTACACTGTTCACGCTAGTCGTAAAAATAGTGCTTGTAACTGCATCTTGTATTAACATTTGAGCTTTGTTCTTGGCTTCCTTGTAATTTTCCCAATACTTTTATGCCTTGTCTGCGTCTCTTTCCATTACTTTTCTATGCTCCTTTCCCGCTCCATGATTGCCTTATTTATTTGATCATTTCACCACCCTCGTTCTCCCCCCTTTTGAATTCCCTTCCCTATCTTACAGCAATTGTCATATGCGTCTCTAATATTCCTATGCATCTCGTCTACTAGCATTTCCCTATTTGCCACTAAGAGCTGTTTTATGTATTCTACTTTCTGCGCCCATGGCGTGTTTATCCAGAGATTTAATTTGGACAACTACGCGCCCCGGCTTCTTCCTTCTTCCGCTCACTTCTACCTAATTATGATCACTTCCAACATTGTATGTTTTTTCTTCATCTATTATGATGTCTTCTACTCATTTAGCTATTTTTCCCTTCGTCAGTACATAATCTACGCATGACTTTTTATCCCCCTGCGTGTATGTATATCTCCCTTCCACCCGCGGGTCAAAATTTAAAATTTGGGCCTCACTGGACTCTCCCAGTTGTATCAGTCTTCTGCCCGCTCTGTCTTCTCGTCCTTCCAGCTGTTCGATATGCGCATATATATATATATATATACATATATATATATATATATATATATATATATATATATATATATATATATATATATATATATATAAATATGTGTGTGTAGGGAGAAATATATACTTATGTAGTACATATAAATAAAATAAATACGAATAATGTATACGTACATTTGGACTAGTTATTTGTGATACAGACAACAACGGCGATAACCTTATAGTTCGACTTATTATCACGTACAATATTTAGTAATATATCGTAATATATACACTTGACGTGATTGTGCTTGTATAAACACTGCCAATAATAATAATATGGACAGTGTCTTATTAGGCATTAATAATCATCTTTCTATATACTTCACTCGCCCCCGCTGTCACGTTCATTACCGAATCACCCGACTGAGACCTACGTCGACTGAAACCGGCGCGTTTTCGCGGCATTTCTGCTTTCGGCGCGGAGCGGGGAGGTGGTGGTTATATGTGACCTGTGACTGGTTGGTGAGCGGTATCCTCCAACGATCGGCTGCAGCAGCCTTCTCACCCTGCAGTCTCCGTCTCCGTCTCTGGTTGTATTGTCGGCGTTGCTGTTCACCATAAATAACATTCTGCGCTGGAAGTAGGGAAGACTTGAGTAAGCGGTAGCAGACGCTCAGTGTTCGGACGTCGGAGCCCAGTTGCCTCTAGGTGGAAGTGTTGTTGACGGGTTGACGATTCGTTTGACACTTCTACATCAAGTTAATTGTAGGGCGGAAATTGTGTCGCAGTGTTTGTTGCCGACCATATACACACTAGTAGGGGAAACTGCGCGCTCGAGCAAGCCGATTGTTGTGCCTTTCGTTCGACGAACTAACCCAGCCAACTCATAAAGCTTCTCTGGACGACCGCAGCTAACTTTCTCTCTCTCTCTCGCGAGACGGGACCCGACCCGACCTGCAACTGTGCTCCTGTTCTTCACGATCGAAAAAGAACGTCGAACGTTTGTCAACGAGATGAGAGCAGCAAAATAATAAGGCGATCAGAGATCGAGCAACCAACCTCGCCCGGGTCGAACTGAAGTGAAACGTGAGTGTAATTTCTATCTGCAAAACTTCAAATTTGGTACATTTTGTGGTATTTACATTCCTGTGTGTATCCGGTCCGCGGCTGTTGAATGGTATTGTGGATACACAACTGACGTTGAGCGGAAAACGACCTCATCACGGTGATATCTTTCCCGTTTGGTTTGTCATGTACTAGTGTTTAGTTCACTGGATGAACTGTCTGACCTTATGATGTATTGCATTCAGATCCATACACCTGCGCTAGCGTATTGACATAAACAATACCGCTGAGAGTCAGCGACCATGCTGCTACAAGGACTGTTGTTGAAACACTAGGTATGCCAACATGTTCGCTTATGCTGCTGATATATAATAGGGTGACATATGTATTTAGGTAGACATGCCAAGCGAATAGTAAAGCCATCCATCACCTAAGAAATTCCAACGTCATGGTGGCCATAACTATGTTTGCATATATTTATTCACAACGCCCATCCGTCAATTTTGGTCAGACCGTCTACGATTCAGAGTTCCAGCTTGATCGGCTCGTAGAAAGGTGCCAGCTCGTTTAAACCAGGGGACACTCTTAGCGTTGTTGTTAACTATGTACTAAAGGAGAATTCGATTACTTCAGTATGCGTAATCGAATGCTCGCCCTTAACTTACAAAACCAGGACGTAAGTTAAGGGCTTCGTTTACTGCGTTATTCTATAGTATTGGCATTGAGAATGATATCACGAGTTTTAGAACTTGATTGGTTAGTTTGAAGCTGTTTTAGAGGTGTGTAGCATATCGGTACTAATGAAGGTGTGTCGCTAATTGTGCCACCAGGTGGAGACCGGCTGGAAATATCGTGATGGCGGAACCGTACAGCTCGGCAAGTGGCACAGAGACGGGTAGCTCAAACTCATCATTGGAAATCGATATCGATTTAATGGATTACGAGAGACATCAACTGACTACCCCATCGCCGGAGGTTCGTGCCCCTAAGCACGTTTAAGAACTCATCATTGTATCGGTGCTGCAGCTAGACAGAATCGACGGACCGACAGCCTTCAACTAACCCTTGTCACTGCGCCGAATGTAAAATATGATATGATACAGAGGTAGTGAGCATTTGAAGCTGTTCGAGCCGCCACGCCGGCAGTTGCTTGTAACTAATGTAAACCCAAGACTTCTAAACGGTCATAGTATAATGGTTATATAGGCAATTTTTCCTAATTCTTGCATGTAATATATATATATATATATATATATATATATATGCGTCTTGGCATAATTGCAGATAATGGCTGGTATTGATCCACGGACTTTGCGAGTGGAACGTCATGAAATTGCCCGTGTGGTAAGTAGTGGTCGAAGTTTTATAATGCAACTCAGGATTTTCTCAGGTGTTTTTGGAGGAAAAGCATATTTTTTCCTTATTGGTGTTGGGCATGGGGGTTTTCTAGTATTCCCGTCTATCCACTTTGCTAGAAATCTGAATCGTTATCACTTTTTGTTAACACCCTGAGTGAGCAACGAAGATCTGAGTTTTTATTGAAACTTATCAGCCACATACGTGGTAAATATATTTTGAATTAAACGAAGGTCAGTTTGAAACAAACTTGGCTCCGTTGGTTTCCCTATAAAAAATAATACACGCTCATAATGGCACCTAATTTAAAACCGTGATAGCCGATTATAATATTGATGATTCTCGATTCGAGCTCAGATATTCTCGATTTGAAACAATTGACAAGTCACGTTTATTTAATCTGCTTTAGGTATTTATTATGTGTTATCGTATTGCAATTTCCCAAGTTATTTAATACCACTAGACGTTTTGTTGCTTTGAAAAATTAATAAATTCGCTTTTGTTTCCTTTCTATAGGCTGAATCACCAGAGGTCATCGCAATTAGCTCGGATGACGATGAAGCTTCACCCGATTTGGCCGGAAATCTACAAAGACCTGTAACATCAACAAACCTTTCGTCAGATGTGATGGCTTTAGTTCCGTTCAGGTTAGTCTTGAAGTTCTTTCTCTTTTCTAGTACTTACTCTTGCCAACTGTTTGATTCAACTTACACCATAAAGCGTTTTTCGGCATGCGCAGAGTACAAGCCTGATGCCATGGAGGCTGTGTAACATCTGTTAACAAGAATTACGGGGCATCGTTTTAGCTGTGTTTTTCGAACACAGCTGGAACAGAGCTGGCGGAGAGTGCGGGCTCCTTGAGGCAAAGTCAATAAAGACATTGCATCCGTGTTAAGCGGCAATATTGAAGAACCACAGTTCAGCCGTGGCGGCCATCTGATCGTGCTAGATCTGCGGGACCTAAGAGAACCTCTGTGAAACCCAAAGAGTTGAAAGGCTCTAGGAGAGCAATAAGAGGCAGCATATGGGTACACACATCATCATTGGAGCGGAGTTTCATTTTTAGGGTCCAGTTCACGATATCACTCATATTGCTTTTGGTTGCAGGGGGTTTGCAGCGAAAATGTCGAAGTTATTAATTATAACTTGCCGATTGTCAGTTTTTTTGTATTTAAATTTCATATGTTGATTTTTTCATACAAGCCTACGTGATTTTGACAATCTGGTTATATGTGAGTTCATTGGCTGTCTAGCTTTGGATGTGCAACGTTCGCGGTTTCTCTATATCTATTCAGGCCATGTAATAATTGGTTTTGGAAATGAGTCATACTATCGTATTGGCTGCCTTCATCTGACCAGAGGCTCAATTATATGATACTTTAAGGCTTACGAAAAAAATCCTGTGGTTATTCTAGTTGTCGCAACTTCTAGTTAGCTTTGTTACAGGTTTTACTAATATTGTATAAAGTAAGACTATTTGCGTTGTAGTGCCACTTGTGGCTACGTTTGTTTAACTATAAACTTAAAACAGCTTTTCTTTATGTACATATTTATAATATACGCTTATCGTTTATGTCGTCGTTATTACCGGGGGGGATAATTATTGATCGTGGCCGTTTTCTGATGTGTTTTACTTCAGCGGAGGTGGGGGCTCTGGTCTCGAAAACGGAAGTGCAAGAGATACGTGTTCTTTACACTCGGCTGTCAGCCCTCTTGCAGCTGGCGATGAAATTGGTGACGAACTTTATCGGAACGCGATTCACATTGTGCTCGGACAGGTAAAATGCAAATATAATACTTGTGTCTTACATTTTCTGTAAGCAGGTAAAGAGAGAGAGTGAAATCCCCTACATACTTTCTTTTTCTCAGTGTGGCTACGCGACTATCAATGCAGGCACACACAGTGGGTTTATATACACTTTGTAATGACTAAAGAGGATTAACGATACGGTCGTATTGATCCTCATTTCAAGTTAATAACTGAGTGAAAAACTAAACAGTATATTTACTTATTTTGCCTAATTAAAAATGAATAATAGTGAAACATCATTTTAAATAAATAACATGCTATACATGCAATGCATCCAAACATTGCAGCAATATTATTTACACTTTATATACACACACATGTACCTATCATATATTACTGGTCATCAAAACACGAGTATGACCACAACAGTATATACATATACGCGTATCTATATTACATATACACATGCTATAATGGTTATACGTACTTTTGATACATATACGCATTCTACATCAATTTAGATGGATCAAAAATGTTTTTGCATTGTTCAGCATAGTCCCTTAAAGTTTAACACGTCTAGTCCAACGATTCTCAATGCCTGTACACTACGAGCAGAATATTCCTAATTTTTAGACTTAAAATACTCGTCTACGACGCACATCACATCATTGTTGCTCTTATGTTTTTTTTCGGACAGATATTTCTTGAGGTTTCCAAACAGATAATAATCGCACGAGGCCAGGTCCGGAGAATATGGAGATGCTCGATGAATTTCCGTAAACTGCATTTAATTTGGCCTTAATTTCGTTTCTGTTAAGCCTTTAAAAAAATTTCATCACCGCACAATACTCTTTCTGCTGCATTGTCACAAGTGGGTGTGACATGTCTTAGTTGCGTGATTTGCTACTAACGGAATTGATCGCATGATTCTTATATTTGTTACATTAAAAGCACGTCTCTCTCCGGCGCTGTAATCGTCGAGACAGACCAGTCAGTATTGGCTCGCACTGCATTGTTCTGGATCACCCGTAACGAGTGTGGGTCGTCGAGTAGGTTACATCTCATATAGTGATTCTGTATTCTAAACCGCTGACTGGTATCATTACTTCTCCTTCACTAGAGACCACACTCAAGACGCGCACGTAAGCTGGAAAAGTGTTTTGTTCCACGAAAGGGACATCTTCTGAGTGGTGGGAAAGCCAATAGTCATTTCGACGGTTGATTTTGGGTGTACGGTAAATATATTCTCGTCAGAAAGGAATTCAACACAGTTTGCTGCTTTCTGCTTGAGGGAACCCAGGAGCACCCGATATTGAGCAAGCGAACGATTCTGTCGGATTTTTTTGTGCAAGATTGATATCTGAGGTCATCGTGAACAATTTGATCAATTATTTTGCAATGGCACATCAAGCACGGAGCTCAAAGCGCGCTTTGAGGTACGAGGGTCGTCTCAAATTTGTCACTTTGTTTAAGTTCACACAGTGCACTTTATCTTGAATATTCCGTTCCGCTGTGTAATAACCCATATTCGGCCTCTTTTGTATTCTTGTTAATTGTCGTTTTCGGCAAGCGAAACAACTTTAATCTCAATACGGCCCGTCCGGCGAGAAGAGCTTGAACGATAACTTTGCTACAATTCCTTGTACGCAGTAGCTTGATCGACCATGATTGATGCTCGTTTGCATTCTACTGGAAACAGGCTTTACTCGGGTATCAGACTGACGCATGAAAGCATGCTGCACACTTTCAAGCAGCCCGCTAGTTAGTCGCATAATATATATCATCATTAATAATCAATCATATTTATTTCACTCAAATAGAGTATGTACAAAATAGTTCATGCTATTATTAAACATAAATACTTGTTGTTTTGCCGTTCCACCGAGAGAAAAAGTGTAAGGATCTTCGTTGCAGTGCCGGACAATCAACCGCGTGGTACTTAGCGCATTGCTGCGAGCAGAACCGACAAATACACTGAGCAGTATAGTCTTCATGAAACTCCCTACGGGAGCATACGAGGTGATGGAACCCGTGTACGATGTACCTGGTATATGCATGCCTGTCATCGCAGGCCACCCCGGCCCACAACCAAGGAGACTTAAAGACGTCGAGCGTTCTTACCTCCGTCGCTGCTTCCGTGAATTTGCGTCGCCACTCTTCCAAGAAATGGTTAAGTGGCTCCGTCAATGGCATACGCAGCCTAAGCCGAAGCATCTCCACCATCGGCGCACAGTCCGACAATACATAGACGAACCGGCTTCTCGCCTTGATTGAAAGGCAGAGTACTCGCTTCATGTATAGTGTGAAGCACTTTTCAAGCAAATTAAAATTAGCTTGAGATAGGTGTTGCCACACTCTGTCTAAGCTATACGCCAATTTTGGCAGAGTTTTTAACATAAACAAGCGCACTGCCGTACCGACGGACAGTCGCCGTACATCTCCGACCCCTCCGTAGAGAGCTGCCAGTGCCGAGGTAACACTGTTTTCGATGTGTGTAGTAAACGATGTTCCCCTGTAGTGAATCCGGAGACCCAAGTATGGGAAAGAGTTTACAAACTCCAATGGCTTCCCGCAGCAACGAATAACGTCGTTTGCACCTAAACGCCCGCCGCGACGAAACTTAATCGCCTTAGTTTTGCGTGAGTTTATTTCTAGCCCTTTTTTCATGAGATATGCCTCTACCATGGCGGTAATGCGCGAGATGGTACCAATGTTACGATGAGCAACAACGATGTCATCAGCATACATCACTACCACGGCATGTTGAAACTTTTGACGCACGTATTGAACAAGGTCGGCCAGAAGCAGCGTGAACGAGATGCAGCTTAGTGGGTCCCCCTGAGGAGTCCCAACATTCTGCGTAAGCTCACGCACGCCGTTCCTTCCCTCGACCAACAGTGTATCATCGTCGAAAAAACTAGAAATTACTTGCAGAAGAGCTCCACCTATGCCAATCTGTCTAAAACAATCGATCATAAGATCGCGCGGAGCCTTGTCAAAGGCCTTGACGCAGTCAATGAAGACTGCATACAGGTGGCCCCCTGGACGAGACACCGCCCGTTCTACTTCGGATTGCAAAACGTGGATGGCGTCGCGGGTCCCCATGCCTTTTCTAAAGCCGAACTGCTCGGAAGGCAGAGCATTGTTTGCTATATTTGCAATCCTTTCAATAATCAGCTTACAGAATATTTTCTTGAGCGTTCGCTCCGACGCCACTCCCCGGTACAGATTTGGGTCACTTCTATCGTCGCCGTGTTTACCATTGAATAACAGAGAAAGCCTAGCAATGTGCCAAACTCTGGGCATTCGCCCTTCCTCCATAATTCTATTAAAGAAATCACAGAGGATCCCCTTCAAGAGCGGCTCCGATTGCACCCAATGTTCATAGTAGACCCGATCTGGCCCACTACTTTTCCATCTAGGAAGGGATCGGATAACTCGGCATACTTCTTCTTCCTCAAAGGGAAGATTCATTGTGTGCTGCGCAAGTGTAAGTGGATACTCAACCTCTGTGGCCGAGTTTTTTACGTCAGGGTGGAACAGCAGATTCGTCAAATGACGTTCTACCTGCTCGTCACTCAGTGAGTGCTGTATCCCCTTACGAGAGCGGTTTATGTAGGCATGGGGCTCCCTTTCTGCTCGTTCAAGTAGACGGGCTTCCTCTCGCCTCGCATGTTCGACCTTATAGTCACGGCATAGCCCTATGTAGGATTTTCTACGAGACGCGTAGTCCTGTCTTCGCCTTGCTTGGAGCTGTGGATCTGCTCGGGCTTTTGCTAGTCTTAGCAAGCCGAGTAGTTCTCTATGTCGGAGGTAACAAGTCCGTGTGAACCACGGCCGGGATCTCCGCGGCTTGAACTTTTTCTACTTAACTGCTCTCTGCATTACTCCTTCGAGAGTCCGACAGCAGACATCTACATCACTTCCGGCCAAGACACTCTCAATACCGACTGGAAGCGCGGCTAAATCGAGTTGACGGGTCGGCTTCATCTGTGAACGTTTCTGCTGTTCCTGCCCTAGAGCAGGCACGCGTACTACAGCTCGTACAGGTAGATGCTTTCTTGAAGCAAGCTCCAGAACTTCAAAGCTCTGAAAGTCAGTGCAATCAAGATTATGAAACAATATTTTTTTTTTTTTTTAATTTTTCCGTAAGGCAATTGCCCGTGTACGGATTTTTCATGTCATGGCTAAGTTTACTCCACTCCGGCATTTACCTTGTGTCTAAATTGGAAACCAAGCAAACCAATTTAAGAGTGGCCGGCCTGGCTATCGAACCCAGTCCTCCCGAATGCAAGGCAAAGGCTTTGCCACTAAGCCACCTTGCTCGGTGTGTATAATAATAAGTAATATGTCTATGGTATTTCTGCCGCTATGGCAGACGTAGGTGAAGTCATTTCGCGCATTAGCACACACAAAACCCACATCATCCATAAGCTGCAGGACAACTTCCCCTTTGTCGTCATTGGCTCCCTCATCTATTCTGCAATTAAAGTCACCTCCAACGATTGTTGGAGCCCTAAGGTCAAGACCCGAGAGTCCCGCGAATACGGCGTCTATAACTTCTGCAGATTTAAATGCCGGAGGGAGATAAAACACGACAATGTTAACACTGCCGGATGAAAGTGTCATATAGTATTCATCTTTTCTTATACATCGCATAGGGCACAAATAGTTACGTAGATAGACAGAAAGTCCTCCTACTGGTCTGCCCAATCCCCCAACAGGCATGGCGGCCAACTGATGAAACCCTTGCATCTCATCGAAATGCAGTTCTTCCCGCTGGAACGTCTCTACCAAGAGGGCGATGTCTATTTCTCGAAACAAATCATCTGGCATTAGATCCATTGCCCCTTTAAGACCTACACAGTTATACAATAGTATTCGTCGAGGTATGGTTGCCTCCGAACACACCTCTGTACCACTATCTAGTCATTTCGAGGGGTGAGGACCGTTTTAGCCACAAAGCTTTGCATGACCATTTTCTCGAATGGAGCGGCGCCGTTCCAGCGACGGAAATACACACCCTTCATCCAGAAGTCCTCCTTGGAGCATCGCACGAAGCCCTTACTCTCAGGTACAACGCAAAATACAGCCCATCTACCTTTTGTATGCAATTTAAATATTGCATCAACTTTAACATCTTTGTCGGCCAGCCAGCTTCGCAAGTCCATTGCCGACGTATCTGCAACTAGTCCTTCTACTCGAAGAGCTTTGATAATAGGTTTGTTGATTTTTGCAAATACTTTAAATACTTTCAAATCACTATTCTCTTCTGTTGCACATCCCGCTCGGAGACGGTTGGCCGTTCTCCGTTTATATATAACGGGAATGAACCCTTTCTCCATGTCCTCTTCACTCTGCCTCTGCGGTACGTTGTTTTCATCCTTCTCCGCAAATCTCATCTCAATCGCGCCGCTTTCAGCTGGAGCTGTTGTGTCGCTCGATCTCTCCTTCTCCTTCTTCCTCTTGGACGGCTTTGCACCACCACCACCTCCGCTACTGCTTTTGATGTTGTTGTTGCTTCTCTCCGCCGAATTGGCTTTGCTGTCGTCTGTCTCCTTGTGCATCTCCAGTGTGACGTCATCAGCTCGGCCAGCTGGACAAGCTATTGATATAGCTGTCAGTGAAGCTGCGCCGGCCGCACCATCTACTGAGACGTGGGGGAGACAAATCTCCATATCTTCCGTCTCGCCACCGTTGACGCCATCTAGCGGTGTCGTGGGGAGTTTCCTTGGTGCAGTGCAATTCGCGGAAAGTTTCGAAACGTTCGAATCTAGCACCTTGACGCTATCCTTTGCGCTTTGTTTGGCGCATTTTCCGGCTTTTGTGAGTGTGGTGTCGCGTTTGTTCTTGTTGCCTTTATTGCTGGTAGTCCCGATGTTAGTCCGAACGTTCACCTGCTCAATGGCGTCGAAGAGCTTCAGCCTGGTGTCGAAGAGTAGCTTTGCCAGCTGCAGCAGCAGTGCTTCTGGCGTTACCACTGTGCCTGGATCCCGAGCCGAACAATCCGCGCACTTGTTCACGTGAATAGCCTCTTCAGAGGTTCCTCTTTCTTCACAATCCTTGTGTATGGCCACCAAGTGACAACCAGAGCACAAATTCCAGGCGGAATCGGCTAAAAAGCCGGAGCCGCAAACGAAGCAGCCTATGCTAGAATTAAAAACATTTTTTAAGGAGGTTGTTTTTAATTCTAGACTATCCTCCGTCCCCTACGGGCTTGGAACTCAACCTGAGGTATTTCTTCAAAGCACCGAGAGCCGGACATGTTAAGATATCTAGGGTTTCCCTAACAGTCCTTGTGGCAGCATGGCCGCTGACCCTCAGCGGTATGGTTAGTCATCTAATCTCAATGAGGATTGCTCAAAGAAAATTCGATCAACAACAGGGATCGAACCGGGGACCGGTAGATGACAACCATGACTAGCGCACTAATCCCCTAGACCACGCCGCCACCAAGCAGCCTATGCTGGGCGCCGCCATCTTGCCAACCATAATATATATATCTATATGTGTGTGTGTGTGTGAGTTTACCTGTGTGCGTACGTTTAACTTGGCATGACGATTGTGTTATTTAGGTGATGAATCCAGCTAGCACGACAGAAGATAATTATCTCAGCATCCGCGATCGGAGCGAGCCCTTAGACGAGGTGGCGAATGGGGGCAGTAGTAGCAGCGGCGGCCCGATCAACGGTAGCGTCCGAGGGCTTCTGTCTCCATCCAAAGGGTTTGTGAAGTTTCTACGATTTTGGACAACACTCTTAAGCTTTCCACCGTTGACCGCAAAATTACTGACACCGCGATACAATAACTGTTCTTCTAGTAGTACTACGACCCAGACGTCGTTATATGATGATGATGGATGTTTGATCTTGATACTTGAATGTTACAGTACAAAACTTCGTTCATTTATTAATCACCTTTGTTAGGTATATAGTCAGATATTATACATAAAAACACGGTCACTGAGCCAGCCTGGCCAGTGATTCAACTCTGGGGCACTCCCCCGCATGATATCTCCCACAAGCTCTCCCACACCTGTTACAGATACAACTGTACAGGTTTAGCCTTACGGAGTGATTAAGTCATGGTCATCGTATATGTTCTGTTATCCCAGAAACGCAGTTAAAAATATAGCTCACAACCCATATAAATATTAATGCTTAGTTCATGCACCAGCTACCTATGTGAGACAAACCGTATTGCCTCGCTTCATATGGCTGACAACGATGAGTTGTTGCTGCTTTGGTTCCAAGATCGTCGACCGAGGTGCTAGTTATTCTTACAACTGCAAATCATTAAAAGATCAGATTTATTTACGCTCCGACAGCCACCTTTTAGACTGTCGTAATGGGCTAAGATGCCTGTGGCACGATAGCGTTTAAATGCGCCTTATCGTCATCACGTGTTTGTTACTGGGATTATATAGGCTTTCTTTAGCAGAGGTATGTAGCAGCAGTCTGTTAATCGTGATTGCCATGGCAACGCCCCCTTTCGAACGGCGCGTTAGCCACCTAAACCATCGCCGCCACAAACTACTATTTTACCTTTTTGAGTAACTTCTGCCGGGTTATCGATCATCACTTGGTTTATGATATCAGGCTTAGTCGATGATTAGTTAAGCTATCAGAATTAAGATTGCACTCATGACTATCAACCTCTACGTCAACTGTGGTATCTCCAGTTCATGTTCTGGATCGGGACAACAACAGACCGAGCAATACCGAGTCGTGTCGAGGCCCCGACCAAACGTTCTTCGTATTTCTCGACACCCGGTCTACCACCCGTCCAAATACGCACAGTTAGTATTTTTTGGTGTCTTGGTGGCTCTTTGACTCTATAAAGATCTCCTATGTGTATATGCTATCTCCTCCTGCTTGTTGTCACGTTTTACATTATGATAATAGTGGCGATGGACGTCGGGGGTAAAAATGTGGTTAGCTCACTTTTTGAATCAACTCTGTTTCGCTTCGGTCTTTTTACTTACACTTTTTTCCACATTCTCGTGGCAAACCATCGGATCGAACCTATAAACGTGGACAACCTCAACGAAAACTAGTCTGATGTCTTCGCCGTCAACCTCAGAGTCACAATCGATCTCGGCTTCAGTTTCGGATGATGACGGCGGCGGCAGGGGCGATGTAGATGACGATGATGATGAGGCTGAGGCTGAGGTTGAGGCTGAGGCTGAGGTTGAGGCTGGGACTGAATCGGAGACGGAAGTCGACGAGCACGATGAGCAGTATTGCGCGGCGGTTGGTCAACTTTTCAATCTGGGAGCGAACCTCAACCAAGCTTCACATTCGAACCTTACCGCGGCCGTTTCGTCGACGGCTACGCTCTCAACACTGCTCACAGCCGCATGGTAGGTTCCCTGTGTTTCTGCGCATGGTTGTCACACGTCAGTCTGTATGACTAGGTATGTGGTCGTCGTGGTACTCTGGCCCTAGTGCCGTGCTATGAGGCCCGGTAAATCTATGTCTACTGCATCAGCTTATTTCAAATTAAAATATACCTTGGTCATGCTTTTAATTGTATTTGTGTTAGTTCATCTAATCTAACCAGCCACTTCTAAAAGCCCATATCGGTTATCTGCTGTCACGTTCGGTGCTTCTCAGTGATCTGCACAGTCAAGGAAATGCAGGTTCTGCTTTGAAACCAACCATAAGATCGATGGGGTCGTTTTCGTGGCAGCTAGAGAAACAGCGTCGTCAGGAAGAACTGGAAAAGGTAGGCGTCCCTGATATAATACTTTTTTAGTGTCGCTAGGTACCTTGCTCATCCCCCTAAAACAATAATGATAGTAACGAAAATCATGATTACTGAATAGTTAGTATTAATTGAATTTGAGGCAAGATCTGAATAAATACACATTTTATTTGCTAATATATATATATATATATATATATATATATATATATATATATATATATATATATATATATTTCTGAACAAGGGCATCGCTGTGTCCCATAGGCAAGGTTAATGTAAGCTGTTTTTCTAGAAGCTGTCGTACGGGTAAAAAACACACATTTTAATGGGACTAGGCATCTAGTTCCTGTGCACAAACACCTGGGTGTATTCGCCTACGGATAGCTACCCTGTAGAGAACTGGGAAGATTACTATATGTCTTATAGAGTGACTTGGGGCCACTTCACCAGCGTGCCCCGGACTAACGCCGGGTTCCCGCGTTGGACGTCGAGGTCGAGGCGTTGTCTCAAGAAAGCCGCAGATTTCTTGTCTCCGGTTGCGAGGTTCAGCTGCTCACAGACTCTGTAGAGGATTTTGCGAAGTCGTCGACGCCCGCAAGTAAGCCACAATACACTTCGTGGTATAAGGATGTGCTCCAGTCATATTGGCTCAAAGGGTTATCCGGAGCGCCACTGCAAACTCTCTTTATCTCCTTGTACAGAGGTATCTTGAATTCTTTGTACTGAGAAATGCCGGCCTCGTCTACGATGGCGCTGTTGTCGGATCGGAAAAGGGATGAAATTATCGTTGGTCCAGCCGAGACGAATGGTTTCATAGATTAAGAAGAGACTCGATAGCGTTTAAAGTCAAGTCGCTCAATAAACGCGGGTCGTCCAGCCGCCTTTTTAGATCAGCTCCGCAGAGAAGGTGGGTAACCCTGGTACCTGAGACGGAAGATAGAAGTAAATTGAGGGCGCGATGAGCACTGAGCCGCGCAAGGTTGCCAGCGACATCCTTTATTGTTCTGCCATTTTTCGAGTGCGCGCGTGAGCCTGCGGCTGGAGGGGGACCGCCAGAAGGTCCAGGTCATTGCCCCGGCAATAGGGCCTGGAGGCTGCAAAGGTCGGGGGCCTGTGCACTATTGCGTCTGTATATATATATATATATATATATATATATATATATATATATATATATATATATATATATATATATATATGTGTGTGTTTATGTCGACTTTTCTAGGAGAAGGAGCGCCAGGAGAGATTAGCGGTTCAGGTGGACATTGAAATGCGGGTTCCTCGAATACCTCAATGGTATCAAATAGAGGTATATTGACCTGCATTATTCGTTTTGTACAGCTGTTGATTTAAATTATGTTTTTATTAAACAGATGTTAATCGTTCACCTGACTTTTAATAACATACATATGCATATGTGTCTAGTATATGAAAATCATAAAACTGCAAGTTTGCCTACTTGTTGAATTATCACTAGTGCATTGTGTCGGAGATAAGGGTAACTGCAATTATTGCTACTACCTCTAAAAAACCATATTACAGTATTGAATATATTTTTTTACCCCAGATTACTCATTATCTTTTCTGACACTCAAACTTTGTTGTCTTGAAGACCAGATTTTTGAGAAAAATACCTTAAAGTTTGTATCAAAATGCTTCAGCAATATAATAAATATTTTTCAAATAGGACGCAAGTGTTTATCAAGAGTTCATCGATTTCTTGATAAGTTGATTTGTGAGGCCAGTGCCCTTTTGTTTATTGTTACCCGGGAACGATATCAGCAATAGTAACTAGAAGTTACGGATTCAGTGCATTGCGGATTTGAGTCCAAACCATTTGAATGGGTTTATCTTCAAATTTCCAACCAGCGATTGCAGAAAGTCTGCTAGAAGAGATGTCCTAATAAAGAAGTAATGCAAAACCGACATAATACAATTTGCAATCATGTTTGCTCAGAGATTTTTGGTTGTATTTCTTAGGTAGAAACCTTAGATGGAAGTACAATGAAGACAAATTTTCCGGAGCTGTGTACTGTCGAGGCCGGTCTAAAATCGCCTCGAAAACCACCGAAACCGCTTAGCAAAATTGTGCATGGACACGACCCAACCGCCCAGCAAAAGGCAGTCAAGTAAGGCTCTCTAGGATACTGGATAGGTATAATGACTAAATTATTAAGATTTCTTGTATGGACTTGACCACTCTGTACTCTCGATTCAACTTTGATCAAATCAGGCATACGTTAGATTGCTAGCGCAACTCCTTCGTTTTTTTTATATTTAAGGAAACCTGTTTAAAACGTTCAGTCATTGACCGTTTTGAATTAAGGTAACAAGGCGCTCTGGGGACAAATGCATACATATCTTTGGTGTTACAAATAGTAGGCATTTGTGCAATGCAACATAATTTAACATAACAAAAAAGTTATATAACTAGATCAATACAAATAAATCAGGAAGCAATAGTAGGCTTCGAATTTATGGAGCTTTTGAAGTTGTCTTTCGTAACATTGTGAACCATATCTTCGCGTGGAGCGTATCCGCAGAACTCGCTCATATCAAACAGTCTCGTGTGCACTCAGATTTACTGGTCATTGTGAATGGCATCTTTTTTAACCGTAAGATGTGAGAATTTTCTTACGCATCACGTACGTAAGAATACTAATGTTATACTTTTTGTAGGTACCACGAAGAATACATGGAAGCTGCGGAGTTAAAGAAGTTCCAAACTATGTCGGTTATGCATGCACGGTGGAAACCGGAGCGCCATCAAGCAGAGGTGAGATGTCCTTAAGAAAATACAGTGTGATGGTAAATATGATGAGACGTTTGGTTTTCGCTTAAAACTCAGTTTATTAGGCCATCATTAGGGTGCGATGCGATGAAAAATGTGTGATTCTCAGGGAAAATTTGGCGTAACCACGTTACGACACGAGGTTCAGGAGGAATCTAGTTCCACGTGGGAAGCGCTTTTTTCCACTCAGTTTGAGCGAAATCTTCGTAAAACTTGGCGAACTTTTTATTGAACATTGCATGCATTTATTGTTATGTCGCTGATAAAGGCAGCGAAATTATATATTTCCTGCTCGTTGTCAAGTGTATTGATTTTGCCGTAGGTCGAGCAGATAAAATATTGTATATTTTTACCAGAATACACTATTATTTGCGGAGATCGAATAATACAGTCTTATTTGCAATTGTATGGCGCCATAGACAATACATATTATTTTGAGAGTTCAGGGAGAAAAACAAACGTCGCTTCAAAGTCTGGTTTAATTATTTAAGTCTTCTTAGGTAATATTTACATACTAGGTAATAATACGGAGGCAGATTCAATTAGCATTTGTTATGATCCAGCAAGATATTGATATATACTGGTTACGTAATTTGACGATTATACAATGGTGTTACTGTGACTTTAAATCTATTTCCATGACCCAGCTTATTACGCATTTTGCGGTGTACCTCTTATTCTTGTCTTGTGTTTGTTACGTATATTTTTGCCTGATTGATTTGTATTACCATCTAAACTAAAGCTATGTTTGTAAAGCATTATTAAAACCTGCGTGATGCCACGTAAGCTGGCATCATTGAGCGCCCTTATTCAAGGTATTTTACAAAGGTACTGATTACAAGCATATTTGTTCATGTCTTTTGCAGCAATCTTTTGGTGGATTCGCATTAAAAAAAAATTACATTTTGCATATGCAGATGCATGCAAAGGAGAGTTTAGATATTGGTTTTGGCTCGAGCACATTGCTAGAAGCCACCTAGGTCACTCCGATACACTCGGTGTGTTATGTAAGATGCTTCCTTTTGCAGCATGAGGGGATGGTTTATGTACAATTGGATTATGGGCTCTATGCAGCACAAATTATCTTGATACACATGTACGGTTGAGAACAGCGCATAATGTAAATGTTTAGAATTTACTTAGTGTTGATGCGGTTTATTTTTTGGAGCATATCAATACATTAATAAATCAGTACTAATGTATATTCTGCTGCAGGTAACGCTTCGACGTGGAAAAATTTTAGAAACAATGGGATCCGCTGGCAATCCAACGTTTCTCGAATTCTACGAGGCACTGTACGTTAAGGCCTTATCTGTGTTACATGATAATCTCACGTTTGTCGTATAATGGCATTGTCCTGAATTAGGCTGAATGTATTATATATTTTTGGTGCAATTTTAAAGTTTGTAACATAACAAGTTTAATACTTAAGTTTGTAACATATCAACTATATTACTAACGTATCTAGGTTTGTCGTTGTTTGCCGCTGTTTCACTGTAGCTTTTTATTGGAGCGAGCTAAACTTCAACTGGAATCTGTCGAGGGTGTGCCTATGTCAGTTTTCGAAGCATACGCGAACTTGCTGAGAGATGAGAACGATCACGAATTGTATCTCGTCTTCGAACACCTCGTTGCGGGGGGATGTATTGTGGCGCCTTATCGAAAACCTCCCAAAAGATCAAAATCTACACTTTCAAAAGGTAAGCATTGCTTTTATGGTAGTGTATAACTACTGCAGTCACTTTTGTTAATGTTTTATGATATTTTGCGACAATTTCTCCTGCATTTATCTTACGTTAAAGTATATGTTCATTTAGGTCTGTGACTTCTAATATGATTCCTTCGGTCGAGTATGTGTCACGCTGGGATTAAACTTGAGACGGGGGGGTGGGAGTAACACGGGGAAGTGAAGACCCGTGTTACTCCCACCCCCTAATTCATACTGCGCTATTTATTAGCCTAACGTGGTGCGGGCTTCATTGGTTCTGCTGACGTCTATTTCTGCCTCAATAGGTGCAAGTTCCCGCGAGGATGAGTTGCTTCTTACTGCAGCCCGCCAGCTGCCACTTTCGGCGACAGCAGCTCAATCAGCATTCGCCAAAGATTCAGATTCAGATCTAGAGGTATAGAGAAGTGACCCATTTCGCCGTCGATCGTTTGACAGTGATCATTTTACTTTTTTTCGTGTCACCGATTCGGCACGTGTACGCATTTTCTCTTAATCTTCGAGTAATAAGCCCAAAATTTTCAGTCCTCTTCCTTTGCATGTCGTTTATTCCATTAAACTCAACATTAAGATGATCCTTCGTGTGTACCCTAGACGTTTCAAAGAAAACTTATAGTGCACGCATACTGCTTCGGTTTACAGATCATTTCGTGTAATATGCCATTGCCTGCCGATAAGGAAAGAACATCTAAGGAGATCGAATTAACCTACCAACCGGGGCCCATCTATGAGGTATGTTATGCTTTTCTTTCTCAAGAGCTGTCTTTCCCATGAGGACCTCGCTCATTGTGATACGCGTAGCGCTACAGCTAAAAATAGTGTTCATACTTGAATCTGTCATTTAGCTGCGATTGCAGTTCCCCGTGAGTAAATAAATACGTTGAATATGTGTCCAGCAATCATAAATCAACATACACAAATCTACATTTTGAGCAATTAAGAGTGGTCAATAATAATGTAAAGATAACAATGAAAAAGTACAAGGAAGCAAATATATTACAATCATAATTTATTTATTGCACCATATGTATGGTATGTATATGTATACATCATTGTAATAAAACACATATTTATATATTACAATGCAAAGCTTATTTTCATGTGGGGTAAGTACAAACATACAATTCAAGGCACTTAAATCCTGCGCACAGAACAGATAGTCTCAGACTTATGTTGTTTTTGCTCTTCATCTGACTTTGAAAAAGCCACAGGTGCTTTCACTCAATAAAACGGTAGTCCTTTTCCATGTTGAAGTAGCACCAATTGTTTTATCAGACATTCGTCTCCTACTGGTGAAGCTAGGTGTTTAGCATCTAGCGGTACTGGACCGCGCAAAACCTGACTTTCTGAAAGGTGTATTAGACTTACAAATTTCTGCATATCATCGTTTTATTTTTCCGCTCCGTTGCAAGTTAATACCCCCCTTAATCGTAAAACCAATTAAAAAAACGTCGTACTTCCGGCGACGTATGCTTTTATCTCGCGTTCATTGAGCAGCATGAGGCCATTAGATTACATAACCTGAATTCAATTTTCATACATGCCTTAAGAACCGCCAGGCAAATTTGGTTCTTACCATTATGTTGAAGCGCAAAAGCGCTTCAACTGAGCTTCCTAGTGCAGTGTCATTGTAATCTGCAAAGTTTGGCAGTAAATGGAAGGCTATCACGATTAATTGTACACCTTTGAACCACCTAAGGCGTTCAATTTAGACTTTTGCAATGTGATTTCATTTTTAAGGAATATTTAGGAGGAGCGTGTATATATATATATATATATATATATATATATATATATATATATATACATATTTTCATTCTGTTGGTCTAGGGCACACCAATTTCATTTGTGAGGCCTTCGTGCGCGGGTGAGTCTTTGGTGATTCCTTCAATACCCCCGGAACTTCTGCCCGCATGTGCGGCAGTTCAAGACCCCAACGCAGGCGAACAAGCAATAGCCAGAGTATCGGTAGCCGGCCGTTCTCTGACGATGCTCGAGGAGTGGTTCACACCGACTGGGCGGGAGAAGGTAGACCCGTGGAATGACTCCGGAGAGTTCGGCAACACCAACACGCGAGCAAAAACCCGCAAACGCAAAGCTGATTGGGGTTCACCTAGAAAGGGCGCTGCCACTAAACGGGGCAAAAAGGTAACGCCTTGGAAAATCGCTCAACGTTCGCGTCTATGACAATTATTATTATATTAGCCTTAAGCGGAGTGTCTAAATAAGCTTTGGTTTAAGCAAAACTCGATCTATAGGTGTGGTGTTGCAGAAAGCTGATTCCTGACTAAACATCTTTGCGCACTTCCTATACATGTGTACTTAGTAGCCTATTTTGGAGGATATTTTATTTTTATTCTTATCAGAACAAGTTGTTGTAATAACCTTCGTATAATCACCAAATTAAAGCATAGGAGCCAACGCTTTGATTGTGGTGTCAATGGAAGGGTGTGATAAGTATAACTGGCAACTCCGGTGTCATATATGAGTCTTGTTTCATGTGTTACTTTGAACTGCTATTATAGACGTAGAAAAAAATTGCGAGCAATCCGGCCAGCATAACTCATAGTGACATAAAAGAGAGGACTCTCCTTATTTTGATTTTGGATCACTGATGTGCTGAGATCAACGGATGTTTTTAAAGGTTAATGCTGAAATTCGTGATGACCTATGGGATTCTAAGTATAGAGCCGGGACAAGTGATCATTTTTTCGAAGCTCCGTTTCTAAATGTGCACATAGCGGAATTTACGCTACAATGCCGCACATGCTAAATTGAATGCCAACTAAAAGAATATTCACTAATTTTGAGTAATGTTGCTGAAAATGTGCTACTCAACAGACTAAGCAACAGGCAGCACTCGTGTCAATCGCAGCTGGGCCTGAAGCGGGTCTTCTGGGTAGGGCCGCGAGTGCGGCGATGACAACACCCGCTGAAGTTGGCTCAGCGGACGCCCTAATTGGTTCGACAGAGACCTCGACCGAACGCTTCCATCGACGCTGGTTTCCCCGCTGGTTTGATGGACTCGAATTGGGCGTACGCTCATCGTCGATTCAGAGCACCTTGCACCGGTTTACGCAAGACGGAATCCCAAATATCCCACAAGCGGAAAATTGGGGGAAGTACATGCAAGAATTTGGTCGCATCGTTACTGAACGCGGCAGCCATGCTAATTCCGGAAACGACCAGGTTTGTAGCTAAAATGTGTACGAGCTTCTGAGTTCGCACTTTCAGTAGTTCTATTTAGTATGCCCGTCGTGTATGATTATGGAAGAAAAGTTTGACGCCATCATCTATTGTAACATTGAACCATGTTTCATAATTTACAATTTCCTGAGAACGTTTTAACAAATCGATTGTATCAGCTCTATACTGCTATATATATATATATATATATATATATATATATATCACTAGCCTAATCGTAATTCGTATGTCTTTGACCCGCTTAGCGAGGAGCGCTGTATCGAGGTGTTACAAAGCCCTTGATGACGGGCACGAAGGGCAACATGACGTCCCTAATCTTCGAGGAGCTCACTTTAGGCAAGGAGGTCACCGAAGCTTTACCGGTTTTACTCGAAAAGTTTGAGAGTAAAGAGGGTGGTAAAGCGAACAAGGCGGTTCAACAGGGACCGATTGGAATGACTGAAACTAACTATGTGAAAAACACGCCTGCCAAAAGTACGATTTTTACCGAAACGGCAAATAAGACTAGTAATGGGAAGCTAGACAACGCTGATAAGAAAAGCCGCGAAGCTAACTGTCAAGACGCTGTCGCCGGTTGTCATGCTGTCGACTCGCAGAATCCCCATAAAGCAGTGGGGGGCATTGATTCGCCAGCTGATCCACGGTCGTCGGTCCGTCACTTGCAAGTCGAACACTCTGCAAACGGCGCGTGCTCTCCAGTGAAACAAGAAGCACAACCGCCTAGGATAGTTTTCGATGTGTACACCGATTCGGAATATTCCAAAACAAACCCGTCGCTGCCAGACTTCAGAGTAGTATTGTTGTCTGGGGGATCGAAGGGTGTTCTAAAGTTTCGAGAACTGGTTCGGTTAAGTGTTGAAGCTGATGATACAACTCTTCTTGTGGTGCACGTTGTTGATGGCAGGGTGCGCGCTAGACAGGTGATGCCGTTTAGCATTCCTAGATATAACTAGGCAACTTTGAAAATAGAGATACATTTTTTGTTATATATATATATATATATATATATATATATATATATATATATATATATATATCCATATATTTAATATATGAATATATATATTGTCTAGAAATATAATGTGTATACTTGTTAATTCTGAAACAAAATTAGTTAAATAAATAAGATGTACATAACATAAACGAAGAAAAACCAGGAGGAGGATGACTTGTCTGTAATAAAGTTTGAATATAGCTTTCACGTATTTGCAATGGTGTTATCATTACTTAACTACTAAAGTCGACGGTAGTGCAGTAAGTGCTTAGTTACAGCGTTTTTCAGCTAAAGTATATGCTCAATAAATCCTATTTTAGTTATGCGCAAGATTAAACCTGAGAACACTGTGATTCATACAATTGAGCGCGTTCTTATAGCGCGGCGACCGTTACGAATAGCTGGCACCATGTACTTATGCGTGTTTGCACTCGGATTTCGTGTGAGCTCTCGTGCTCATTACATGCTCAGTAATTGCCTTTCAGGTGGTTTTAGAATTGACTTCACGTTCATGTGAGACTGCATGTTTGTATGAGTATTGTTTCATGTGGTACGATGTCTCCCGTCCTTGCTGTTTGTTTACAGTCTTGCACTTATCTAGTGCTTCTGATACATTCTGATAAGTCCTCTTGGAAACATTTGCATTTTTTTGCTGTAAATTTTATTATATTATATAGATATTGCCGGTATCTTCAGGTGGTCATACCGTTACGTTTTTCTCTGTTGCGGGTTTATTTTCTGCCTGTGTGTGCAATGGAACGAGACCCTGTGCACGGATACAAAAGTCTCTTTCTTTACCAATGCTCCATGGTAGGTAATCTTCGCACCAGGCAACACGCAAGCCTCGAATGCCCTTCTCACGATCCTTTATGCTTAAGACAAGGCGGCCCGATATTCCTAAAGTAGCAGCGCGTAAAGAAAAACACAAAAACGCAATTATGGGATTTTGTTTCGCGAAGCAAGTGAAATATATGTTTATGTATATACGCATACATTTAATTAAGGCTGTTTAGTATTTTCTCATGCAACCTGTCTGAGCTGATGATGCTTGCACAAACGGATTAGATTAAACAGTATTGTGCTGCATACATCTCGCAGCGTAGTGACGATACCGCTTGCAGAGCTTGCAACTACTATAACTACTACTATACTACTAAGTATATGGTTTCTGTTAAAGCAACTGTGTAATTAGATTGATAAATACTATGTAGAACATCATTTTTAATTATAAATAAAGCTCATGAATAAGTCATCGGCTGTAATTGTTCCCGAGCAGTAAGCCTTATTCTGCCAGCATTAACATAAAAAGTCTACAAACGACCATGGCAACGATCGCACGTACTTGTTTCACTGTTTACCAAGTAAGTCAAAACGCTCATCAACCCCTTCTTGTATCAAATAAAAGCGCCTGTTATATTTTGTTATGTCTATAGTATGCTAACTTAAATTCCTAAATAAACTTAAAATTTAAAGTTCCAAAAAAAAACTTAAATAATTAAGAAACAAAAAATCAACATCGTTTGTAGACAGAGGACATCAAGGGTAGCTAGAAAAGTATCGTTTTGTATGCAACTGAATAAAGAGTCCTGCATATGCAATAGTCGTTGGGCTTTTAAATCTAAAATAAGGTCAACATAGAAAAAAAGGACATCCAATTAGAATATAGTGGGTCACATCTCGCTCCAAGCAAAGAAAATACAAAATGTGCTTTAATAGATAAATATCGCAAAACATAACGTAAGTCTATGAATGTGTGTTGCGTTCCTTTTGTTAGTCAACAAGCAGAATTGACAAACGACACCTGAAAAATACCAGCATAAAAAACGTCATTATCGAACGCTTGTTTTTAGGCTGTATGATCTACATTTGCTATTAATTAGTGTCATCCTCCAGCAAAGCTCAAGTCCAAACACTTTTTATGGTCATAACTGTACAACTAATTACAGCGCGCTAAAATACAACGCACTGTTTAAAAGCTGCAAGATTGTTTTGTTTCATGTGGAAAACATTTATTCACTGAGGCCCTTTACAGGAACTAATTCTCGTGTGCATGCACTAATGTAGTAGAAAATACGAGCAAAATACTGATTCAACCTTGAGTAGTCAAGTAAGTCTTCCGCTCTAATTACGAGTCGCATAGCCATTACTATCAGTTCTGCTACCGTGGCCGCTTCTAGCACAAATATTGGTAGACACTGGCTTAACTAGACGGGCCTTACCGTCGGCCTCAGTAACGTCGACAACGCAACTCATGGAACAAGTGTCTATGTCCTGCCATTCACCTTTTGACCAAGAGGTTCCGAGGCATGGCCGCATTCCACCATGCACCAGATCGGCGGCCACGTGGTTGGAGCATATGACGAGGATGTTGTGATCTTTCGAGAGACGATGGAGTGTTCTCACGGCATCCTGAATGCTCTTCGTACGCTCTTTGCAGCCGTCTTCAACGCGGAATGGCCATGTAATCTAAGTTTGATGATCATAAATAAATTATTTTACAAATTTGTGGCATAGGAAAAAACTCCTAAGAGCCTAAGAAGTAAGATAATATAAAACTTGAAAGTTCGCCTAGAGAAATATTAAACAGTAAGGCTGTGATAGTAAACATTCTATCACTAACTTGTAGCCCAACAAACGGCGTGGCATCCATCTAGGTGCTGTTTTGCACCACAATTGCCCCATTAAGAAAATAAATCATCCCCCTACCGCTTGATTTAATTCAATGATTTTCCGAGTGCTACATACGTTGTGAATAAAAAGCGCGTATATATTGAACATGAAAACAAACCGAGTCAACAATGACGGCGTCAATAGGTTGCGTCTCGAGCAACCTAGGCAGGAACTGGTTGAGGGTAACGCTCAGCTGGTCGAGGTCAGCCACTCTCGATATGAGAACTCGGTCCATCGAAGCATTTGGCCAGCGAACCGTGTACGAAGTCAGCTGCTTTAAGCGATCATCTAGACGGTAGTTTATAAACAACAACCGCCTCGTAATCAAATACTGAACTGAAATATTGAAATAGTGGAAAGATCGCGTTTTTTTGGCGCCAACCGCCTCGTAATCAAATACCGAACTGAAATATTGAAATAGTAGATGGCCGCGTTTTTGTCTCACGTTTGGTTCGCTTTGTTACTTACACAAAGACTTGTTCTCAAAATAAGTTAGAACTATCGATTCTATATTACATCTACCTGGAAACCGCCCTTCTGTGCAGATGTAAGCCACTTTGCGGGGACAGCTGAGCGCGACATCAAGAAGCAGTTGGGTTTTCCCCGAGGATGCTTCACCGGTGACTTCAATGACGCCCCGTCCTGTCAGAAATCCTTGACCACCGAGTAAATCAGCTATAGCAAACGCCGTCTGTATCACACGCGGTTCTGGAAGCCCCCTAATCCACCTAAAATTAAAAGGTCTACTTTATTAGCCACACGAAACTGTAGTTACGAGTCATATTGTGTCGATTGTATCTAGACGTTTCTAAGCCTGATACCCGTTCCATAAAGGCGCGTTTTACGTGGGCGGATAAGTGAGAGACACTTACTTTTGCCTAAACGAATGGTCGGCTGTATTTATGTGCGTATTATACAATTAAATAAACGCATCTGTAACCAGTGCTTCCGTGCTTTCTCTTCGAGCTTCGTCCTGCCCGTGTAGTTTAAGCAAATCTGCATCATGAGCTTTTCACAGTCTTCGGAATGGCTGCATTCTGAAGTCTACCATCATTCCTGTCGCTGTAGATGTCGGAAACATGGCTCTCAACATCAGTTTTTTAAGCAGCGAGAGTCACGATGACGTACTGCGGGCGATCTGCTTTGAGGGACCTTGGCCTCTGCTGAGGCTCGTGGGTCATAGTGATAGTGACATAGTAGTTCGGATTATTTGTATACTTAAAAGCCAAAGTCCGATCTTGTCTCCCAAAGTGCCTTTGTCCTCACATCCGTCGGCAGGCCAAGTCTTGCGTTCGTATCCCTTGATTACCTGATTACGATAATGATTTACTTTTTGAACAAATCTCGTCAGTGTCTCGATAAGTTCAAATATATATTTTACTTCTAAGGTTCCACTCATATGACGATAAGGTTGATCCCTCCTATTTCTATTGACACGCAAATGACTGTCTTCTGTAACCCTATCAGGTGTTCTAAAACACTGACGCGTTTCCACCGTTGGAGGGCCTTTGATGCTAGCTCGATTGCGCGCCGTGCATTTTCAGAGCGACGCCGATGTGAGGCACCATGCCTCCACGAGCGTTAGAAGGTCGTCTACATTCAGCGCTGATGTGGGCAGAAGTCTTCTCTCATCAGACTTTCGGGTCCCGCGCGGTTACACTTAGCTACTCACAATTTCCCTGTTGGCATCCGAATAATTCCAGCAGTTCTGCTACCGTCGCGTGCAGCTTCGGCTTTTGTGGTATACGGCGGGGGTCGTAGTATATATATATATAAACTTATCTATCAGATCTATCTCTGTACCTATAATCACAGCACAAATCATGTTTATTATAATTATCTGATTGTTGTCCATACGATTCAGAAGTAAAGTGCGTAAGTTTATATAATAACTACATGAGTATATTTGTTCTTACTTTAAAATAACTGACTGTACAAAACAGCGACTAGAGCGATGAATTCCAAGTTAGTATTTGATAGTAGATAGTTGCCTACTGTATCAACACACAAAAATCTATATATTGTCTGATTTGTTGGTGCCAGGTAAATTTTTTTCGATAGCAAACGACGCAGTAGCAGCCTTAGATATGTTATTTTTAGCAGGAATTACGCCAACAAAACTGGCACTGAATTAAAGACTGGTACTGGTAAAAACTATGTTAAACGTGTAAACAACGCTTCAGCCACAGCCAATGCTAGATTTTTTTAAAAATCTGCATAACTATCTTTCAACCCAGTATCATGCTTGTGTAATAAGCTTGCTTACCACAATTCTTCAAAGAAGCTCTAGAAGTCCAGAACGGAGATTTATTTACCTTGAGTTATTGACGATTTGACGAGAGCGTCGCTGAAGGGCTGTTCGTACCACGTCCTCCTCTAAACTACAATCTTCTGAAGTCATGTCGGCATTTCGTAAGCGCAACTGAAGTTCGGCCTCTGTCAGTGCTAAGTCATCATGGCTTCGAAGGAGTTCCCCTGACGACATGATGTGCTCCGTGCGGCAGTACATATAACTGAGGAGTTGGAGATATATAATGCATATGGCATCAGTCTTGACCGATATTTTATGCGTCAGAAGACTGGCAGCGAAATTCGTTTCAGAAACATAAAATGTTGAATTTCCAGCAAATTAACGCCCGTTGGGAAATATCCAAATTGAATCTTCAGGTATTAACAGAAGACCCCATATTGTTTCAGGAAGTGATTACGGGAGGCGGGCCATGGGTATATGGTTACGATACCAGACCCAAAGCCCAATCCTCCAAGTGGTGCATCCAAAGAGAGCCGATCGAACAAATTCAGACAGAGCAGATCCAACACCAAGGTTCTATTGAATGTTTTTTTTACTATAAAGAATTCCCTTCCATGAATTTGTACCACCCTATTTTAATAGGGAATACTGCCACGAAATGTTAAGAGGATTGCGCAAGAACGTCCGAGGACTGCAAATATTGCATCCTCCATCGCGACAACACGCAGGAGCACACATCGTAGCTGATTTAGTATCATTTAATGAAAAAATACACAAAATTGTCTATAACCTTACTATTCACCAGACGAGGCTTCGTACGATATTTTCTATACCCATGGATAAAATAATAAAGGGGCATTCCGAGACTATAAGGGAGGTAAAAAAACTTGCAGGAGCAGCTCAACTCGTTTCCAAAAGGCGCGATAAAAACCCGGTTCGATCCCTATTGTTAGGTAAATTTTTTTTGAACGATGCTCATTGAGAGATAAACCATACCGCGAGATAAAGCGACCGTGCCACAGAAAAACTGCTGCGAAAACCCTAGGAAGCCCAGCATGCGTGGCGACATGCATGGCCTTCGGAGCATTGAAGATATGCTCGACGCTGATTCCAAGCCCGTAGGGGACGAAAAATAACCTATATATAACCTATATATAGTGTCGTCTGTTGGACACAACCGCCTAGGCCAAGCTGTCACCATAAAGCAGATGTCTGTTCTCTCCATGTGGCGACACCTCTCTGCAATCTAACCTCACTACACAGAAGGATGAGACAAAAGAGGCCTGCCCCCTGTACATAGCCCGGCTTAACTAGCTTATCGACTAAGCCACGCATACCGGTAGGGCTAGGCTCAGGACGGTCGCCAGTAAAGAGGTGGCGCCTGGCTGAACGCTCTATAAAAACTGTAAAAACCTATAAAAACCCCTAAAAAACAGCAGCACAACTGATTCGAATGTTCGCATCCCAGGCTAAGTCTTAGAGCGCAAGCTTCTCGATTCAAGCGACGAGAGACATGCACAAAAGAAACATATGTACAAAGGGCCGTAATGACCGAGTGAACAAGTCGAAGGGCAGACTTGTGCACTCGGTCACCACGGCCCTTTGTACATATGTTTCATTTGTGCATGTCTTTCGATGTCGTTGGACACTGGAGGAGGGCTCTAAAGGGTGCAGGGCGAAGGACCAAAGATCGAAAAGCTCGTCGCGGCTATACGGTAGGCCATAGATTAGACGAATCAATTTAACACGAACTGGCCCAAGGGGGCGCTCAGCCATGTTGGAACCTCGACCAAAGGATTCGCAGAGCACAGGGAGGTCGCAAGGTCAGAGCTAACGGTTATTGTGTTCTGCGCCCCACTTTCTTGCGGTCAGGATTTAGCATGAGCTACAGTGCCAGCGAACTGTCAGCAGTGGTGCTCAGGAACAGCAATGCGCTCGAATTGCTCCGCGGGACGGGCGGCCCGTTAACCACACAGCGCTACCTGGTGGCGAGCGTTGTTGAGCCCAAGAAGAAAATAAGACAGGCCACTCTAGAAGTCCTACCCTCGAGTGGCAAACGGTCCCTGTCCTCCGGGCCCTTGAGATCATCACCAGGAGTGGTGCGTGCCGCGACCCCCTGGGCCTCGTAATTAGAGTAACGGAGTGGACCGAGGGTATAACAGCAGTAAACCGGGATGACGCGCGGCGGGCCGGCTTCCTCTGTGAAACAGTTCTCTGAGAGATCGATCCCCTCTTTTCGAACGGGAGGGAGATCAAGCGCGCTGCGAAGGAAGTCGCGGATACCGAAAAGTGCTACGCCCCGGGTCTCGGGATTCAAACTGGATCGGGCTTGGCACATGATAACGGCTGCACCGCTGGCATCAGTAAAAGCGCTACGATCACGAAAAACTGTTATAATTGGAAATAACAGGGCATAAGGCAACAGAGCGCAACGTGGCGCGTCACAGAAGAAGCGGTGAACCGGGACATCTGGTCACAGATGCTCAGCCGCCTTCCCGAGGTGCCGCGTCTGCGCGCTACTGAGGGCTCTAATGAGAAGAGAAAGCAAATAAAGCGATAATTAAGCATACCAGCGGAGGATGGGAAAGAGGGTAGTCATAGACACGTAGAAGTATCAATGACGGATAGACCTACCTCGCCGCTGAAGAAGACACATAGGTGCAGGAGTTCGAGCCTCACCGTTGCACATTTGTATTTATGGGGTACGTCTTACGAAGCAATGCAAAAGCAGTCCTGTGAACGTTCAATGTCAGTTGAGAGGAGGCAGAAAAGTTTAAAAGATCCGTCGATGGCGGACGAGACAGCTTTTTTGCTGGTCATAAACTTAAAAGTGGTCGAGATTAAGGAATCAAAAAACGATCACTGGTGTGTGAATTTCTCGCTGACCCCCCCCTCACGGGGTGTCAGACTCCTTCTCCCTAGGGGAGGTGGCAGATTATTGTGCGACTCTTAAGGGAGAGTTCGACGCCAGGGCCCCACAGGTGATTGTAGAAGTACCTAGCAATTAAGAATAGCGTCATCGAGTGCTTAACGGCAGCCTGCCAGAACGCCGAGATAGAAGCGGTGTTTGAGACTTGCGTCCGGCACAACAGAAGCCACACAGACTCGGAGTTGCATTGCCCGAAGCCGGCAGAGAGGGAAGGGAGACACCAATATTGCCAAAAGCAAAGCCAGAGCCTGAAGGACACTTACGGCGGCGGTGGAGATAGACATCTGGGGTATCCCATACGGCGTGGTTATGAGTAAGCTCCCACAAACCGCCGCCAAAGCTTCCGGCGAGTACTCACACGAGGCTGTGACAAGCCTGTGCTCATCCGCTCAGCCAGAGCGAGAGAGGGGAGGACTGCCACATCTCCCCTACGAATCTCCCAAGGGTGACTCTGTACGAGGCGGAGACCGGGAGCGTTTCGGCGTTGGTAGTTACCGCACGGAAGTCGCCCTCGGGGGGAGGCCCAACGCAGCCCTGGATGATAATCTGAAGTTAACTTCCCAGAAGTTGAAAGCACTTTAGGCTAAAAACTAATGAGGAGGGTTAACACACTTCTCGCGGGCCACCAAATTCCCATCAAGCGAAGGGCCAAAATACCTGGGGCTGTTGTTGTCACGTGCCTCATGGGGTTCCCACATAGGCGAGAACAAGAACCCGCATTTGGCCCGCCTGCCTGCATGACAGAATCGCTTCATCGTGAATGTTTGTATTGGCGTAGTGCACAACTATTTTACAGGATTTACGATTCGAAGGGTTAAATGGATAAATCGAATTGATTATGATGTCCACCAAAAGAACCGTTGGTGGACGCTCCAGATTGTACTCGCTCGGAAATTTAGTTCTATCCCGATGCTGCGCCAGCAAAACACGAAATTCCGGTGCAGGCATCACATAGACGTCACCCTTCGGCACTTATGGGTTGGCCATAGCTTATTGCTTGCATGCCGCAATCGCCCGACCTATCAACTTCTTACTTTAGGGTCACCTAAAGAATTCCATCGAACTGACCCCCATTGACGATTTAATTGATGATGTAGTCGCCAAAATAATCATAGCTGCTAGAACCGTTTAAATTTTGCATAATATATATTTGAACGTATGCGTTTGAAAATATTTGCAATCGCTGCAGAATGGTTGGCGTCGGTTTTAGCATGCGCTGTAACATAATAAAGATTCTTATGTTATTTCAAAAGTGACACGAGTGATACGCTTGATAAAATACAACAGTTTGCTGGCGTCTTGTTTGTAAAAATCGCCGTTCTTTACCATTTCACCATTTCTCAGAGAAAAAAGCTCGTTGAGCGACACTATGAAAATGTCGTTCTGTAACGCAGAGTTTTGAGTCCGTGCGGCGCATTGTAACCATAAATGAAATGCATTAAATATACATCATGCGCAATTGTGCAAATAGTGTGAAGTGAAAACATATTTTAAGACATACCAAAAAAAATCAACTTACAATCAGGGTCTTGGTCTCCAAAAAGCGTTAAATGCGAAAAACTATAAAGCATCATCGAGGCAAGTGTGAGCTAAACTCCTGTTCAAGGCCGAAACTCCTTGAAAACAATTCACTGTATTTTTATTTTTTTTTCATTTTTAGCTTTATTTATTTGTATTATACGCAGTACACTTGTATTACAAAATTAGGTCAATCCCAGTAAACCACTGCCTGAGGGCAGCGAGCCTAGCACCGCGGCCGCATTTCCACGTTGCACTTCAATGGATATTCTCTGCAGCAGAAATTCTCCCGCTCTTTTTTCATCCTTCTCACTTGCCGCTCTTTTCCCAATTTCTCTCAGGAAACTTACTGTAGATTCGCCCATGACCCCCATTGTTTCTATCGCAACTGGAATTCACTTAAATGTTTCAAAAATAATAAAAAAAAGTACGAATAAAAAAGCAAAGGAACCTTTAATATTAAAGCAGTTCTTCGAAGCTGCAGATTTAGCTATGTAAATTTATATAACAATCTGTCAAAGCGCGACAAAGCATCCAACGGTTGACATACCAGGTTATCAAGAATATAAGCTTCTTCTACCCCATATGCTATTACTAGTATTTTATGGATCTGCACGTGAGCACCTGTTAACGCTCCTCCATCAGTCGGATACATCCTAGTGCGCGAAGCGAAAGGAAACGGCTGGCCGAGACAACCTCAACGAAAACGCTTCGTTACAACACGTGGAGGAGGGAGCAGAGGAGGCAGTGGGCGAGGGCCCATGCAGACGGAATTAACAACAGTAATGAAGGCCGCCTGTCGTCAGCGTGTTGGCTATGGGCACTTGGCGAGGTCGTCAGCTGGCCGAAGTCGATCAGCCTCACGGAAAACCCTCAAGAGGCGATACACGAGCAACAAGGTCGATCAAATCACGTTGTCAGCCTATCGACAGTGACTAGTTGCGCCTGCGGTCTTACAGTTAAACCCCGTGGCACATTCTGTGGAGGCAGTGGTAACATCACAGACGATGTGTGATCTCAAACAATACATCGGTAGGTTGATGGCAATCTGACAGAGTGTGTGTGTGTGTGCATGTTCGTCGGTCACGTCGGTCACAGGGCCGTGCGATTATTTCATAAGCTTCAACTTCGTCCAGTACACTCGAGGCTAAATTACCATGAAGGAGCATCACATTAAGAAGCTCTTCATTTCTCGCGCTTCCAACGCTCAGGCAAACTAAAAAATGTTAATAGTACAATATTTGCTTCAAATATAGATGGGCAGGTAATCCTTAGTGTGTTAGAATTGATACCCCAAATAGATCCGTATTCGATTCGCTAACAGCATGAATTGCAATATAGTATTATTTGCATGTATAGGTCGGTGCTTCAGACGTAGCGCCTCTCCTTTATAAGAAAACACCTGGTCTAAAGCGCCAACATTGGTGCAACAGATGAATTCCGAATTCAATGGCTAAATACTTTGACATGACATGACCAACTACTCACGCAAATACAATTTTGCTAGCTATACCAGGACACAAACCGACTCTATCGAAATAAGGGAGTTTTGCTCGATTAGAAGTATTTGACGCTACTGATGAATTATTTCTGGATTTAATTTGCCTCTATGTGATCCTTTTCAGCGGACCATTACCTGGATGTCTACCTCGAAGACGCCATCAACAAGATTATGCAAAGTGATTGCCGACAAGACCACATTGACGACTTCCTTCAGAAATAGTACGTTAATATAAAATCGCATTGCAGCCGCCGTCGTGCGTCTACGTTTTCTTTCACATTTTCAGATGGCTGTAAATTGCTCCAACTAGAATTCTACAACAAATACATCACCAAGAGCAAATAGAGATACATCGCGACATCGTCAAGAACACACAGATCCAACAGAACCAGCGAAAAAAACGAACTCTACTCAAGCTTGATCCAATCTCACGCGGGTCTCTCATTCCCAACCGCCATAGCAACGCCGCGTTTTAAACAAGACGTGTTGCGCTAGCGTTCTAGTCTACGGCCTCTACGGGCTTGTCAGAGGTTGTCTTTGCAAGCCGCGTACCCCGCTCGTTCCACACTTTGTGCAAAATGGTATTATTGTCGACATGGAACTGTACCTCCATTGTGGTCAAATTTAAGTTGGCCACTGATGAATACAGTAGTCAAAGGCACGAACAAAACGAAAAAGAATAACTATTACTAATCACGCCAACAAAGGTATAAAAGCATTTAGACGATTATATGTATGAAACCGGTACAACTGGTGCAAACGATACCTGGTCAATCCTTGTAATAGCTAGAGGGTAGGTCGCGCTTCTACGCAATCTTTGCGCGAACAAAGCTATGGTAAAGCAAATGAGAAAAACACGGTGTGACTTCTAAGCCACATGCATACACATACCTGTTTGACCCATATATATACAATCTCAAAACACTAGTATTTTGCACTTAATATAAGATATTGAGTACACTTAAGTACATTTGCGTGTAACTGTATATGTGCACTATACTAAAACGCCTTTCAATGTGTTTGCCTTTCATTTATGCATGGCATTTTTTTGCATGGCTTGAATGTTTTAGCTTCAGAAAAGTAAACAGTGGGGACCACGTGCTCAACGCTGATGGCCGCTACATTCTGGCATGCCCGTACAATCGGTCGTGCGTCGTGCGCCAGCTTCGCGCCACACTTCAGCCCTTTCACGAGTGCATTGGTTGGTACTTTATAACGCAATTCGTTGTACTTATGTATTCCATCTATTTGTAGGCATTGATACTAAGCTCAGCCCGAGCGTATATATATATATATATATATATATATATTAAAGTTTTAGTGTGCATAGATAAATGCGGGTCCCTTATAACTTCTCATAAACAACATTTATCGGATGTACCTTTATCGAAGATATCATTTCTGTCTGTTTCTCTGACGCAAGTGCAGCTAAACTTGTAGAAAATTTAACTCAGTAATTCGTCTCTCCCTTTAAAAAATATTCAATCATAAGAATCTTCCCCGCAGGTGCTGGAGGAACATAGATGCCCAAGAAATACAGCTTTTTGCAATATGGAAGGGAGCAAGGAACAAGACCTGCTTTTTGTAGTTGAACGAGATTACGTTCCTACGTATCATCTTAGTGATATAATGTCGTTTCATATCATGGCACATGCACCAATGTATCAACTGAACTATATGGTCACCAACCCACAAAACATTCATCCCACGGCAAGTCAATGATGTGAAATCTAGATGTAGGCTAGATGGAAAAGCCAGAAGGCGCCGAATTAATTTCAAATATAGCCATTTTGATGGCTACGTAACAAAAATGAGAAATGCGATCGATGTACGTGCCAACGATGATACGTTACCGTAGTTCAACCTTTACGTGTGTACAACGCTTACGTATGGCTGCGTGCTTTCTTGCAGACAGACAGTTGAGCCGAGGTGACTACTGTTCCATCATCGAGCTCACTTGGCCACAATGGGACTCACGGAATTTCGTCCAAAAAAGCATACTTAGGTTTGTTTGTCTTCAGCTCGTTCCGGAAACAGAGGGAGTATCATTAGGTACAGCCTGTGCTAAACTTCGAGTTCGGAATCACGGTATTAACGTTGAGTAATACAAGGCGCGTTATTACACTTAGATACACTGCGAACGATAATAACGAGGAACCAGCCACAACAAGGAATGAAAATAACAAACCAACAATGCCAAAAAAAAATGTATAAAAGGCATATATTTCAGAATTAGTTTGAGAGTTTAAACAGGGCTCTGGTCCAAAACCAACAAATCCGATAAACGTTTAACTTTTTCACGATACCTGTACGCTTTGTAGACCCAAGTTTGACAGTATCAGTAGTACAGCGTTCCAGTCAGTTCCTGGTGAATCGTCCCTTATATCCCGAAATCAGTTTACAATTAAAAGTTATGCAACGAAATATATAAAGGTTATATACACTCAAATGTGGGCTTCTTGCCATGAGCACCGCAAATCTCCGCAACACACATGTATACATGCAATGCATACATGACACATCGTGGAAATACTGTCTGCAGCAACAAGAAACATGGCTGAACCAATGGTGTATGTTTCTGCGACTGCACCACAAGACAATATAATAGTGGTGACTATACAAATAAACTTGCCGCATTTTAGATTTTTGGACCGGTCGCGCACAATGTTCGCAATCGATGACTTCATCTGCTCGTTCTCTCTCAGCATCCTCTACGAAGGTAATTCTTCAGCCCCTATATATATATATATATATTTTTTTTTTTGTTTACCTATTCAATACAATATAATAATATAACTGCAATAATGACATAGATTAAAATTATTTTAAAACGTTACTTACAGATTTCCTTCGAGAAGCTGATAAAATCGTTTTGAGCAACAAAAGCTATTCAAGGAATCGAATTCTCTATAAACTCAAGGAACGGAGGTCTCAAATCGATGATCTCAAATCACTGTGAGTATCCTCTAAAACCAGCCACAGACCTAGACGGTACAGCACATTGTTTAGGCGGTCGAGATTTTTAAGTTACCCTAGTAGCGAATATGAGCAAGATAGCGAAATAGAGTATGAAATGCAACTTGATATATATATATATATATATTACGGCCAGTCATCGACCGGGGTGTCGCCGATTCGATCCCCGTTGTTGATCGAATGTTCTTTTCATTGAGAATAGATTATAAACTACACTGCTGAGAGTTAGCGGCAATGCTGCTACAAGGAATCTTAGGGAAACCCTAGATATCTCAACATATTCGGCATTCGATGCGGTAAAGATATGCCTCGCGGCGAGTCCAAGCCCCTAGGGGACGGATGATAGTCTAAAGGTAAAAACATTTGTTTTACAAAAAAGTAACTTTAGACCTGCTGCTCTAATGGCATAAGTCGTGGTTTCGACCGTCGTAAATATTTGTCGATGACTTGTTTAGTAAGTATTATCCCAATTTTAATTTCCTGTATGAAGCTAAATTTACACCCTAGTTACACTATGGCTGAGTATCTCTATGAGGCTACGTTTGCTCCCGACTTCGAACGATGGTTTTACTATAGTAGGGAACTGTGACCGTGTTATACACACACATATATATATATATATATATATATATATATATATATATATATATATATATATATATATATATATATATATATGCGTTTGTCCTCTGTTTTTGTGCATGGCATCAATAATCTCGACTCGTTGGTTGCGATCAACTTGCAATATGGATTCGACGACGCGCTGCGATGACTCCTCGACCTCCGCTACTCGGAACAATCTGCAGATGGCCAAATCGATGGGTGATCGAAGAGACGCTCGTCGACGACTGCTCTTTCGACCACTTCAACCGGAGGCTGTTTCTAATCGCCAAGCGGGACAATTTTATAGACGCCCTTTGTAACTCGACCTAAATCTCTCCGGTCGGCTATATGCCACTCTTCTTACATGTGATTACCTGTTATAACTTGTTAGCTTAACGCCGCTCCATTCTTTCTTAAGCGAACTAAGATTTACTTGCAATCGTATTTTCGCAACTATATGAGTCTCTTTGTTTCATGTGGATATTGCCATGTAAGTCATGGTAAACGCTTCATACTAAAATAACGAATGATAATAGAGTATACAATAATATGAATCTTGAGCGCTTGACGAGATTGGAGCTCGTAGAGTTAGAGAAAGTTGGGATTTCTCGACCTCTGGGAAATCATGTGGCCGTTTTAAATTAAGCGAATTATTACAATGATAGACAAAGAAGGAAGGTACAAAAAAAGAAACAAAGAAACAACCTAATACTTGTTAAGGTCAACATATTGTTAGTACAGATTCGTTGAAATACCTCTGTAAAAATTATTTGAGATTTTTGTTTATAAAAATGCAAGTGCAAATTATATTCCTATCGTTTTACGTATTATGAGATCTCAGAAGGCCATCTATATAGGGTATTCACATCACGCTGCCTTGTTCCAACAAAATATTGAAATGAATAAGTAGTGCTGATATGAGAAATTGTGACATGCTTATAACTCACTGGGCATGGTAAATAAAAATTAACTGTCGCAAAACTACTAAAACTAAGCTTGATGATATGCCGGTCATACGTGCAGACACAGCGTTTCAGTACTCTTGAATTGTTTGAATCAGTTCGTTCGGTCGCAGGTTGGTAGCTGGCAGCTTTGCTTAATAGCCGCAGCACCAAGTAATTGTAACTGATGTGATGACGACTACACATGAAGGCCTCGACAGCAAGCCACGGGTCAAAATAACAGTAGCAATTACAACGACCCTCTCTGGGATCTGTCTATCTGGTGGAGTTTAAAACGGCGCCTTCATAGAGTTTTCAACAACATTTCCTATGGCTTTAAATGTGATCAGATATGCTCACATACCTGACGTCAGTATACGCGTCGCAGAAAACAAGCCTGCGACCTCAACCCATTTAACTATGTATCCTTCATACACGTACAATCACACAGCAGGAAGCACGTATAAACCTGCACACATATCTATAGGCCGGCCGTAGACAGATGCGAAGGAACTTGTCGAAACAAGGGTTTACTGTTCCAAGCCCTCCAAAGGTGTACCATATAACTTGTACCAGGCACTGACAATGAGTCGACTCAATCGCTATCGAGTCAGAGTCAATAAATATGTATGTGAATGGCAGTTTTGGCAAACAGTCTGTCTCTCGTCAGAGTACGCTCAGTATATGCTCGCCAGTAACGGCGTGAATCATTTTATTTTGTACAACAAGATAAACATGTAACAGTTATGCTGGTTTAGATGCGATGGTGTTTAACGCTATCGCCCCTCAATAAGCGGCTAGGGTTGTTCACAGCTTTAGTCACCTGGACTCATTAGCTGGCGAGACAAACAGGCGGAGAGGAAAGGCAGAACACAGATAGATATCAGAAAAATACGTCGGTCGGTCCTCAACATTCCCACAGATTTCCGTTACTGCCATTGCGACTTAACTGACATCTACGGCAGTTAATTAATTAAAATTTCTCAGCCTTTTGGCTAGGCTTAACATGAATGCGCCCACACCCTCTCTCTCCATATCTCAATGAAGTCACGACCAAATTCATCAAACGCTCCGGTCAGCCTTCTTATTCCTAAAGAAACAAATAGTTCTCAAGCTGTAGTTAACTTGGACTGGAAGTTTATATAATGGAGCGCAGGAATCTAGTTCATTCTGGGGTTGAACAAGGTTTTTTACGGCTTGGAAGATAATCAGGCACACCTATAGGCCCCAGGTCGGTATAAACTCTTCCACACGACGGGCAGTACGTATACAAGAGATTGGATGCAAGATCTTTTCTGTACGCGAGGTATCACAAAAGTGGTGGCTTGTCGCAAGGTTTTTCGCCGCTGAGGGACTTGAGGGAAGGCAACCTCAGCAGGTACTACACTACGACTGATCTTGAAGCCGAAAGTAGCTACTCGAAGACGATATAGCGAATTGATGGATAGGATCTTATAATCCCAATATAGATCTTTAACAGTTTGGCTATGTCTCATCCCAAATATAGCCCTCAGAGCATCGTTTTGCATTACCTGCATATATATATATATATATATATATAATTGGCAATGCCAGCTAGGTACAATAATACTAATAGCGTAAAGTAAACATAATATTAACCAGTGTTAAGCGTAGACTGCGATTGCAAATACTTTGTTTAAAAAGGCAGTCCAATCCTTAACGTTTGCAAGTGCAGATGAATTAGACGGTCTTTGAGTACGACAGTTGCGTGATTTGCTCGATCAGATTCTATCATCGTCGGTTTATGTCCGAAAACGAATGAAGTACTCTTTGGAGTCGTTCTAAGCGGATCTTCACCGCTCTGGGGAAAAGAGCCATTTGCCTGCGGCCTAACTCTGTGCAGAGTTGCCGCAAAGATAGCCACGGGCACGAGTAAAAACGATATTAGCAGCTGTTAGGCCACATCAGGTTGGTGGCCGGCACGGAGGCATTTCTTCCGACATGCGACGGGTTCTTTCCTCGTGCCTCGACGCTTTCGGCAAACGGTGGGGTTCACCCTGTCATGGCGGGCGTCCCGCGGGTCAAGCTCTAAGCTCGGACTTGCAGGGCACCGGCTGTCTATTACACCGGAGGCAAGGTCACGACGGTATCCGCCAATCTAGTACGCATCTTACGTATTCCGCGGCCAGCGTGTCGGACGCTAACGGCGGCACTTCTTGGGCGCCGGCACAGGAGCACTCCCTCGATACATGGGCGCGCGTGTGGTGGGCCAGCCCATTAGGTGGGGACACTAGAGGAGCTTGGTCATTGACTAGGCCTCTGTCAAGAGGCCTAATAGGTGGTGACCTTAAAACCTGGTATAAGATCCAAGGAAAGCTCCCAAATCACTCCGTGCAAATGCTCACACACAGGCATGAATAATTCCAATCATACCCTCTCCGCATAGGTGCTCTCTGCACCACAGGCGCACCCGATAACGCGGCGCAGACCGTAAAGGACTGCGGGGCTCTCGCGGCCTACCGCATAGACAGACTCCTCCTATACCCACGAGACACACAGCCGAGAATCAAGGCAGAGGATGCAGTGAGGGTAACTATCGACCCTGGTCCACTAGCGGAACACCTCAGACAACACTTACTGGACCGTTACACACCACAGAACTAGCGAGAGAGACTTTGAATAGCCGTCCCTCTCCGGGATGTTGCGCGGCGTTCCTAGCCTTCCAAAACACCTTTAGCCACCCCCACAGTAAGGCACCATGCTGGATCCCATCACTTTCTCTTGTGCGATAAGTGGAGCTCAGATTGAGGCGATTGACTTTATCGGCAAAGCTCCCCAAGAAGCTCTAGCCGACATTCGAGACACGCGGAACTAAATCTCCATCATTCAACGGACGTTTAGAAGGGCGAAGCTGCCTCTTACCTTAGATCCAAGAGGACTTGAGCTCGAAAACAATAAGAGTGTAACTCCATACATGATGGAGTTACAATCCTATCCTCGTCACATGGTAAATGTTTAGCCTTAGACGCTACAGTGTCTTGCGCCCTCGTATCTACGCCATTGGATGGGCATGGCAATATATTTGGAGACTCTCGGAGTCTATGAGTTGTGGCACAGCAAATTTGTTTGTGATCTGGCAAGAAGAGTGGAAGCTGTAGCAGGTGACCGGCAGAATATTTACGGCACATTCTGTCACGTGCCGTTTGTAAGAACAACGCAGCCTCTATCATTGGCGCTACGAGTTGATAAAAACTACTAGGATAATTTAATGAAATACACGTTTAAATCTCTTACTTGTGAATGGCAAGAACACTTTAAATAAAACATGAACTATGTTAATAATAAACAAAATGAATAATGCATCATTCGAATTATTTGAAATTAATAGTTTGTGTTCGGCCCCGTAGATTCTCATATAAACGAAATTACGCCCCGCTCTGTGGTGAATTGGGCTCGGCCTTTCGTCAAGTAATAAGTTGGCCCTGGCTTGCGAGCAGGGAAAAAGAATAAGACAAAAGTGGCAAAAATCGTTCTTAAGACAAAGCCAGTCAAAAAATACTTCGAGTTCACGACAACATTTACGCTGCGTTTGCCAATTTAGCTCAAATTAGACCAATCAGGCAAGATGCTCGCAGGAATCGGAAAAACGAGAACAGGCTTTACCTGTTTTTAGATTATGGGTAATCTGAGTAGTAATAGTCGGCAATCGATACGTTACAAGGCTCCACAAATCAACCCCACTAACGTAGTGTGACTGGCTATGGTAAGTGACTTCAAGGTCGGGAAGCGGCTAATTCTAGCCAGCGGAGATAAGCGAGCAAGTGATTTCCTCAGACAGCGTCTGTCGCTGGATGTGCAACGGGGCAATGCGGCCTCGGTTCGAGGAACCCTCCAGAAATGGCTGGTCCCTACACTGGACCCCCCGTAATGGTGCACACGTTCGCAGGGACCCAAATGTCATGGTCCGACCGTGAATGATTTGAAATTGAATAAATATATAGAATAATATATATATATATTGCTAGTGACTTCATTGTAGTTGCAGCCTGTTGGCCGCGGAGTTTTTCTATATATATATATATATATATATATATATGCCTTTTATTGATATTTCTATTTGGCAATACAAGAAATAGAACAACTAACCATTCAATCAACACTTACACAAGCTGTTTTGTCATGAGTGCAAAGTGGCATCTTATGCGATCTTAACACTCACCATCTGCCGAATTCGCGCGCGATTTGCTCTGCAGTCTTGCTGCTTGCGGCGTGGTTCTTTCGTGGTGCATCCACATCCACACATATAAACGTATACACTGGGCTCCCCCTTCGTCGAAACTTAATAACTTACCTCGTACTTGCTGTCTATAAAATGTTCTGCGTCGTATAACATGTCGCTCGTCTACCCATGCTTATATACGGAGGCAGCTAATGATAAACAGGAGGTGTTGTTTTTTCGATGTGGCACGTTCGTGTGGCTGTGTGGTACGAATGTAGCGATGTGGTACCACCACCACAAGCAGACGACAGTGTTTTGTTTGCAAACTCATAGGTTGTCTTCGAGGGGTCGATCTGGTGTGTCCTTGCTGTGGTCGCACGCAGAGTCGAACTAGACGGTGCCAGGTAAAACAAATTAAGTGCTTTTAAACTAACCGAAATTGTGTGTCGAATCGAGTGATCTATAAGCCATTTGGTAACAGCATAGACTCGCTTCTAGAATCAATCCAATCAGTCTTCAAACTGATTGGATTGAGGATTAGCCATGCCGTCCGGGTTTCAACAATCCGCGCTGCCCTCTCATCCGCGTTTATCTCGAGCTAGTCGTGTTAGAGAAATACTTGCATTATCTTCACGCTTCGCTTAGACAAGCGTGTTTAGCAACCCCAACTCGAATGTATGTATATATATGTTTTGCTATGAACTGACACAACGCATGTGGACCAAATGACCGATTCATGCGTTTTTATGAACAACAAAAAAAATGTTTAGAAAATGATGGGTCTCTCACTCTGAACTACCTCTTCATTTTCAGATATCAAGACTGATTTATCGAGCCTATGTTGTTAGTTAAATATGTAACTACATCAAGTAATAGTGTGCTGCCATCGCCTGGGGATGTTCGTGTGCAGAGGTTACTCTGTACGAGTAGAAGCTGCTGTTAATTATATAGTGGGGCTTGATCATGTTCGTTTCGCATACATTACAAATGACTTTCAAGTAGCCAGACACAGCCAAGAGACAAGATGTTGAGACTTCTTCATCTGTTGTACAAAGTTCTATAGGTTGTGACAACCTACTTCAGAATTCTCCCAAGGCCATAAAACATATAGCTGATACTGCAGAGCGAGCTGCAACTGGTACACAGAAAGCTGGTGATAATGCAATTAAAGCTGCTATGTTCACAATGTCGACCAGCACTAACATGAGGCGTCTAACATTACTATTAGTCATTCAAAGTCATTGTTTTATATTTTCATACCAGTCTCGTTTGAATCTCGTTGAATCAGCTTGCAATTGCAAGCTGATTCACCAGGCCCGAACCCTTACATTCCAAGATATAATGTTCTTACAGAAGATTACAATGCTACTAATTTAGGGACTGTCGATTGTAATAATCGAGTATTAACAGTCGTCTGTGGTGTATTTATAAGGAAAATGTAATCTAATTGTGTATACGCGCACGCATGCAAAGCATAAAACAACAGATTATAGCATCGTCGATGCCAATTCAACACCCAGATTTATTTATGGTCATTAGCAACTAGCTGTAGCTGGAGAGGGTGGAGGATAAAATCACGTCTGATGTGATCGTGAACAACTAGCGTTGAGCTTATTGTAGCAAATTGGTTTTTCATATTCGTTCGTATCCGGGCTCTTAAGCCTTTCAATTCATATTGAGAACCGTTTCCTGTTATGACAAATGAAAAAAACAAAATTATCTCGATGCGAATCAAAGCAATATATTAAATTATACATATTATTTGTCCAATTGTTTTGATTATCGTGTTACAACATGATTTGATGTGTAACAAAGGTAGCCTGGCATTAGGGTAGTTTATCGTTACGGTGGCAGAGTAATTTGCGCCCTGGGGAAGTTGACTGAATACAACGTTCAATCTCCGTATTCTCAAGTAACCTGCGAGAAGATATTAACTGTTTATATTAGCATAGAGCGTGCTTTTACGATAGGTTTTCTTCGATTATATTATGCACTTGACATTGCACGCAACGTGAACTCGCTGATTAATGCAATCGAATACCGAAAGTAGTAGTAACAAACATTTTACGAATCAAACAAATATTTACTGCGTTCTCTTGGTCTCCTTGTTCTGTGCTCGCAGCGTGCGCTCTTTTGGTTCAACAACGCGGAAAAGGCGGAAGGAAGTTGGGGACCATGGCGTTATACAATCTTGTCTTTCGGCGAACGTCGTCGTTGGCGCTGGCTATCGTAGTGGGCGCGTTCTTCTTTGAACGGGCGGCCGACGTCGCAACTGATATGATCTTCGAAAAATACAATCGAGGCAAACTGTGGAAGGATATCAAGCACCTCTATGAAGACAAGTAGATATACATAATATAGAACGCAATAGTCGACTTTTCCAGCTTACCTAATTTTTAACGTTGGTGCGATGACAGGAAATCATTGACTGAATTAGCGACGGCAGCAACAAGTAGACTTGTTAAAATCAGGATATTCTGTCATAAATGTATGTGTTTTAAGTAAAGTTACTCCTGATGCCCTGATGTGACCTTGTCTGGGCCCAATGTACGCTCTTGTGTCTTCACTACATTTAGGATGGCACTCTGTTCATAAATAACGTAGGCTAAGGATTGGCATCTTGTGTATATATATATATATATATATATATATATATATGACTAAGACGTGTTAAATAATTAAGACCTGCTTGTAAGGCGTTTCCTGACACAAGCAAGCTTAGACGGCGCTGTGGTCGATTTTTTTAGGCTCAGTCTTGTCGATTCCATGCTGCATGCAAGTGCTTAATATTAAACCGCTTACTTGACCCTGCCCAACATGGCTTCACCACCCACCGTTCTACATGTACACCGTTTTTGAAGATGACCCAGGACTGGGCTATGTTTACAAATGCTCAAAGAGCGTTTGATTGCGTTTATTTTGACCAAAATAGCGCATTTAACAGAGTAGATCTATCTCGATCTTCTGCTCCTCAAATTGGAGCATCTAGGTATCCCCACATGTACATTGCAATGGGTGAAGGCATTTTTGAGCGATCGTCACTTTTGAGTAAAAGCTGGTGACAAACTTAGTCGACCATATCCTGCATTATCTGGTGTGCCTCAAGGGGGATGTTTATTCCCCCTTCTATGCACAATTTTTGTGTTGGACGTGAAGAAGTACCTGCCACCTGATGTCAAATATCTTGAATATGCAGATGACTTAAAACTTTATTATCCTGTTTGCTCTAGTGACTCCTATGCTGTTCTGCAGACAGCTGTCGACGGCATTGCTCGATGGTGTTTTGAAAATAATATGATTCTCTCACCCTCCAAATGCGTTGTACTGAAACATGGTGCACTTAACTTTGACTATAAAATTAACGCCTGCATTTTGCCGACTCTATTATACACGGGAATTAGGCATATATATACCTGTATTACGGCTGATCTTAATTTTAGCTTTCACATTACCAATGTTGTGGAGGCATTATAAACACTATATTCCGCTGTTTCATTTTAACGACTATCATGTGTACATTCGCCTTTACAAATCTTTTGTTCTTCCCAAACTTACGTATTGTTCTCCTGTCTGGGAGCTTTATCTGTCTAAATACAAAAGTTAGTGGAAGGCGTCTAAGACACGTTCCTGAGACTCCTGCGGTTCAGGTGCTCTTAAGGCGTATTAAATGAAGTAAGTTGTTCTTAGTATTGACTCACGTTTCATGCAAGGTAACATATCTACTCTACGTCAATTACGCGAATTGCTAGAACACTTTTTGGTGTACGCTCCAATATCCTAAGGAGTCAACGATGAATCCCCCCAAAAGCCGTGGCCCGCGGTGAGTTCGTGAACGGATTGTTTGCTTGGCGGGTGGCCAAATGGGCGCCTGCAAATTTAAATAGCACACGCCTATTTAGCAATTAGTTTTTTTCTTTCAGATGTACGTATATTGATAACAGTGCCTGTGTGTCCATGGTGATTGTACCACACACCCTTTTATGAGACAATAAAGGTGATTTTATGTTTAAAAAATGTCAGGTTTATTATAACACATGTTGTATAGAAATAGTACAGTTAAAAGATATGCATGTGTATACATACACACATTTGGACTTAATGGCTAGAGGCGGGACTAGGGTACAGGAGGCAGCATGCGATCTCCCGCAAGGTAGTTTACAACGTTGGTACACATAAAACCGAGAGATCATGGAACCCGGGGATCGCGCACTGCACGTGGTGAAAGCTATGCACCCTAGGTTACCCTAATCACCACATGGCGGTTAGATGGGCTCGACCCTTTCCATGTCTGATTTTGCATGAAGGCCTGTGGAATGGACAACAGCTGCGGCTTTCTAGTTGTGGTTATTGCTACCTGATATGTTGCAGGAACTATCGGCCATTGGACGGGCAATTCGGACACACCGTCATCTATTCTGATTGCTTTGTGGGACGGCCACCAATAAGTTGAGAACGGCGAGAGGGACACCAACTTCGGCCGGAGTTTGCAGAATAACGTTTTTGAGTGCTGAGTCAAAGGCGGCTTTGAAATCGACGATTACAGCGTACAGGGGTTGGGACTTTGCTAGAGCCTTCCTGATGACCACCAGCAAATTGACGCATGCCGTAATCGTGGAACGATTTTGTCGGAAGCCGTGCTGTTCAATAGGGATGACGTCAGCCATCTCTAGGAACCGATTTAGTCTTCTGGTGTGCAGCGACGAGAGCAACTTGCAACATGTTCTTTTTTTTTTGCTATACCGCGCCAGGAGGTCAGCTGGGTTGGGTCTCTTTTACCTTTAGGGATGACGAGCAGTGTAACTACGAGTCATGAGGATGGGATCATGCCAGCACGGAGGCATTCGTTGAATAGTGCCGTCCAGCATGAAGCCAAAATAGATGCTCATTCCTCACTTGACCGTGGCCCGCTGCTTTGTTGTTCTTTAAACCTTGGAGAGCGAGGATCACATTGTCCACCATGAAGGCGGTCTTGAAACGCTGTCTCTTAGAGGCAATATCTCTTGAGGTTGAGCTACGCTTAACATCTCGTGGATATTATAAATACCTTAGTCACCCCAGTGTAGCGTAGAACGATATCATAGCAAAAAGGGTTCAAAACGCAGACACACGCAAAGCAAAGTCACTGTATCCTGACTTTGACTGGACCTACATCTGTTCTCATTCTATTCTGATTGTCTGATTGTCTATCTGTCCCTTCGGGTATTGCCGGATGAAGTCCTGCCTCCCCTTATTTACCTAAATCAAGACGTTATAGTATGTTGTACTATTGCTTACGGCATACTAAGTAAAGATTTTGCTATCAGCACACGCCTCGACAGAATATAAATATACCACGGCTGGCACAAAGATCGCATGTTTGTTCTGGCATGTTCACTTAAAAAATAGATACGCTGATTGACCACAAAAAAAACTGAAGGTGCTTATGGTAACTTATTTAGTGAACTAGAAAACGCTTGAATTAAATACTGAAGATACCGTTAATTACAGCGTCGGTCTAAAAATAACTTAGCCGCACAGCATTAGCTTTTCCTGCTTTCACTTTAGATGGAGTTTTGTTCACAATAAGGTTTACGAGCGGTAATTAATTTTAAGAGATACATTTCCAGGACGTTATTCGTATTCGAAAAACATATTCAAATTTTTAACAGTAAATTTAATAACAATATGCTGAACTCGAATTGGTTATGCCGATAGAATCTCAACTCCATAGCAAGGCGGTGAATAGACATACAATTGAGGAAATTCTTATATCTGGGCTATCGCGCGTAACAGGGTAATCCTCATACGCACGGTCTACTTTGACTTCTCGCGAGCCTTCTACAGGGTATATCATAAATTCTTCTATCTAAAATAGCGGCGCTCGGAATTGGCCCTTGAAGGGCTTGGAGTTACTCATATCTAACAGATCGCACCTTCGCCGTAAAAGTCAGTGACTCGGTCTCGAAGCGCTCTCCATGCCTTTTTGGGGGCTAGTAGTTACGTTCGATAGGCATATTACGTTTCGGGCACTCATTGCCGATTCAGCAAAAGCTGCCTCTCGACTGAGCAATCTCATATTGAGGGTGTACTCATCACAAGATGCCTCCGAATACCTGCGCCTTTATGAAGCCCTCGTAGTGTCAAAATGCTCATACTGTGCTCACGTGTGGGCACCTTTCTCTACGACAAGGATATATGTTTGTTGCAGCTTATTCAGGACAATTTTTTAAAGAAGTCTCACGAAGGTGCAACTTGACGCGTGACAGAGTCATACTCCCAAGTGTCGCGGAGTACCAGCGTCGTGTTGACTACCGCGTTCTTAATTATCTCATACGCAATTACCAGATTTATAAGTACTACCACGTACGATCAAACAGCCTACGGAGTCACGGTTCCATTCAACCGGCTGAGATTGCCAGTGTGGCAGTCGTTAACAACTCATTTGTTTGGCGAACAGCTCGCCTAGCCCGTGAATGCGAGCGAGTCAGTTTCCTTGTTCGACCCCTTTTTAAGTAACGAAGATATGTGTTTATATTGTATCTTCAAACACGTAATTTAACCCAACAAGATGGTATTATGGTTTCGTTTTAAAAGACGACCGTTGCTTTTATTTTCTTATATTATGTGTTTACGACAAATTTGTATTGAGCACGAGCACGTTATGTCAAGGAACTATGGTAGCGTTCTTAAATGCAATAGGATTGCTCTTGTATATATATATATATAAACCATTTTCATTATCGTGTGTAATTTATTAATATAACTTTGCTATGTTAGCGTTTTGGAGTGGACATTTGTCTCCGCGTGAACGTGTGGTCACAGCAGCCTCTGACGCAAGAATTCGGATGCTCTGGGGTCACCCGTCGAACGGTCAACGTCTCTACCCACGCACTTAATCAGCTTAAGTGTACGGGAGGCCCGCAGCTCCCATAGTCTCGAACGCCAACAAACAAAATTCGTGCGGATAATCAACGCTAGAGTATTTTATGCATGTTTAATCTCAGCTAAGCTGAAGGCATGATCTGCTCGGTCCGCACCTGCACCGACCATTGAAGGGACTAATGAGTCGGTTACAGTTGCGTCCCAAACAAGCATGCGGCCACACTCAAAGCGTGTCAAAGTCAGATATTTTTCCCTTAACCCTGGAGTAACCCGGCGGCTCCAGAATACACTGAAAGCCGGCAGATCTCAGAGCGCGACAAAATACGTCATTTAAGGCAGACTGGCCTGCTCGTCTGCCTGCACTCAAGGCGCATGACAGGCCATGATAGGCCAACGCGTCACCCCAACGACATCGATGCAGCACGACTAGGTCAACCCCAGGCGCAGTCCTGCACTTATGCGCGTTGTCGAAAGGAGTCCCAATTCGCGGACAGTGTAGGTCGTGTGATCAGACCCCAGTCCTTTGACCACTAACACCTCGACGCCTGGCTCTATCAGCAACGGAAGGTGCACTATTATTCAGGTTTTCTAGTCGCTTTTCTTGCAAATGGACTGTCCAACTGCCCTGGTTAGCCCTATCATCAGGAGGATAATCGAACAACGACGACAATCCGTCGGTCAGCCCCTTTGAAGTTATATATATATATATAAATATATATAGAAAATATTGTGATGATTTATTAATCATTTACAATACGTTTGCACACTCGGCAGTGCTCGTCTATATATATATTATATATATATATATATATATATATATATATATATATATATATATATATATATATATATATATATATAATAAATTATCGTGATTAGTTAATGACGAAATACAAGGGGCAAAACCCTACGTATTTACAAAATAATAATGTCAGTGTGTAACCAATTCACTTACGCATTGATAGAATAATTCAAATATTAGATCAATATTTTAATTGCAATTGTTTTTTGCAAGATTCTTAGTAATGCTGTTGGGTTTAGCCATTCGAGTTAAATTTTTCCAATTAATTATTGATTCTGAGTCAATTTCTGGGACTTTTCCTGAGCCCAAGTTATCCTGAGTCATGTTTTTAGATTTCTCCTGGACACAAATGCTTCTTAGTCAACTTCTAAGATTTCTCCTGAACCCAGGTTATATTGCTAGTTTGTGGTCACACTGTGCCAATGAAGTTATGGTCTTACGCACAGCACAAAAATTAAGTAAGGCCTACGACCTTCCTACGACTACATATTATTTAATTGAGGGCTGATGGCGCATTTGCCTGTCTGGACAAAGCTTGTGTGAGAGTCGGGTTTCATTCATTCTATATATGCATTGGTACCAGTTGATCTCTTGACGCTGTTGGCGTTACCCCCCCCCCCTTCCCCTTTTGTATGACTACTTTGTTGTGTCTCTACAAGATTCGAGCAGACAGCAGAGTTAGTGGAGGTGGGGGAAGAATTATAGAAGGGGGAAAGGGGAACCGGCTTTATCGTAGAGAAAGATGTTTAGCGAACATGTTGCGATGTGCACTCTGGCGACGGCTGCCGAGGAGATCGGGTCGCAGAGAAGTTACGTGAACGACGTAAGACGTCGTAGTTGTCGGCAGTGTAGCCGTATGAGCGGCGGTTGGCCGAAGTTGAAGTTGTTTATATTTTTTTAATAAACCTTACGCTGTTGAAAGCCATTCAGTTGTACTCTGTGGGATCCTCTACTACGTAGGCAGAAGATAACATTTTTCTGCTTACATTTTGGTGGCAGCGGTGGGATCTCCGTTCGTCGTAACGTGCGGACGCACAGACTTGCGGCTGGTGGCTTGAGATAGCGTAGGTTCAAGTTAGGCCTGGATCGGCAGAACGACCGAAGTGAGTGACTCAGTGATTTTTTGGTGTGGCTTGGTGGTGGCAGCCGAAGACGCAGTCAGAACAAAATGGAGGAGACGGACAACAAGTCACTCGAAGATACTGTTGGTGCGCTAGCAAGAATGATGCAGAATATGGCTGCAGATAACCATAGAAGGTTGGAAATTTTTCAGAAACAGCAGGAAGAATTTCAGAAACAGCAGGAAGAATTTCAAAAACAGCAGGAAGAATTTCAAAAACTCGTAATGGAAAAAGTGCTGAAAACAGAAGTACCGGGGACAGAACAGCCTACAGCAACTATGGCACTGGCGGCGACACAAGTGGTGGCTGTGCGATCTGAAGCATTTGTTGATGTTTGTAGCCAAGTAGACTCGTATTATGGAGAAAGAGGCTTGCCGGCCAGGGAGTGGATCCGAATGTTTGAGCTAGCGAAGAAGATTGGAGAGTGGTCCTGGGCGGAGACAAGTCGCGTGCTGTTCGTTAAGATGTGCGGAGAAGCCCGAACATGGCACACAACCCATGGACACAGGTGTCGTAACTTTGATGAGTGGCGGGCGATGTTCATGGCTGCCTTTGACCGAAAGGCAGACAAAAGTGTCCTCCTAGACGAAATTTGTGCGTGTCGGCAGCAGACGGGTGAATCTATCGGTAGTTACGCCCGGCGGCTTGAAGCTTTAGCGTTGCAGCTACCGTTATCGACGCAAGAAATCAAATCGCGTGTGCTTACCGGGTTGCGTCCGGAGTTTGGATTTTTGATTCAAGATGTGGCGCGCCAGCAACATGATGATATATCCTCGTTGATCCACGACATCCAAAACGCGATTGATCTGCAGGAGCGTTGGCGGCAAGCCAGTGGCGGTGTGACCAAGAGCGGCTCTATGACAGATCAGTCGAGATACAGTCGGGGCCCGAATGTTGGCCATCGAGCTGAGAACTGTGTAAAGCCAAGTTTTAGAGAGTCCTGGGGCGGCCAGCAGCAGAAATCATTAAGTTATGCGTCGCGACATACGACCTCGGTGCATCAGCCACGTCACTGGGACCGGGCCGGTGGCAGCGATAACGGCGAAAACAGAAGCGATCGCACACGGCTCCCCACGTGCTTTAACTGCGGGAACGCAGGACACATTAGGCGTGATTGTAAGGTCCATAGCGTGCGACAGGTAACGTACAGGCCAATCGGCAGCGCAACTGGATCTCGTCTAGCTGACGAGAGCGGAGGCAAGCTCGTAGTAGTGGACGGCAAGAAATGGCAAGCCAAAGTAGACACCCAGTCTGAGATAACGTGTGTGTCTCGTAAGGCAGCCCTGCAGATGGGTCTGAAAATACGACCGACGACCGTTGGTCGCGTCCAGGGTATTGGTGGTGGTCTCGGTAGCGTCCGATGGCATGGTGCATGAAGAAGTGGCACTTACCGTGCTGGAAGATGGTGCGATGCTCGGGGAGTCAATCTTACTGGGCAAGAACCTGCTCGACCGCCGAGAGCTGATTACAGTTTACCGAGAGGGTAATGCTATTATTCTTAGTTCAGCGACGTACCCGGAGCTAGCGAAGTTACTACCAGGCTCGGTAGAGCTAAGGGTTAAACTCGTCGCCAAGGAAAGCACTAAGCTTCTTCCGCGAAGCATCTGCTTGGTTCGTGTACGGCCAATCGAGGCGGTGGATAGCCCGGTAATGGTCGAAGGCCATGAGGGTCGTAGTGGAATACTGTTGGATGTAAGCGACGGAGTGGACGCCGTGTTGCCTGCGGTCAACTACGGGGATGAGATTAGTGAGCTAAAGGAAGGCGCTGTTGTCAAACGAGGGCCTAGAGAGAGTGGCGAGGTCACAGCGGGGACATCGGTGTCGGTGAATGCTATGCGTGTGGCTGCGTCGATAAACGGGGAGAACCTGCAACTACAGGTGGGAGAGGGCACCCCGGCCCCTGCTGAGGCTAAGTTAAGGTCACTGCTGTATCAACACGCGCCGGTAATAGCCACGTCGATGAAGAATTTTGGCGACACGCCGTTCGCAGAGTTTAAAATTATTGAGGTACCGGGAAGCCGACCAGTAGCGGCGAAACCTTACCGATTGTCGAGCGTAGTGCGAATGATGACAACTCGGATTATGGCGACGTCGCGAGATCAACACAGCACTCGCCGAATACTGCCGCTGACTCCGCTGGATACACTGGCGAAAAGAAGAATGAGAGCGCCGCCGATCGGGAAGACGAGCCACAATCGACGACTGATCCGGCGGCTGTTACGACTAGCGCCTCTCCCGGGAAGGCAGGTACCGTCAAGGAGAAGCGAGCGCGGGCCACACGAAGCGGTCAAGGGTTGGAGGCAGAGGCGAGAGCGGAACAGAGACGAAGCTCCAGGCATCGACGACAACCAAACTATTATTATAATGATTATTAAACGCCTAAAAGTTCACTCGATGAGGACATCGACAATCTATCGGTAGCATTGGCCGAGTGTGAGAGTCGGGTTTCATTCATTCTATATATGCATTGGTACCAGTTGATCTCTTGACGTTGTTGACGTTACCCCCCCCTCCTTTCCCCTTTTGTATGACTACTTTGTTGTGTCTCTACAAGATTCGAGCAGACAGCAGAGTTAGTGGAGGTGGGGGAAGAATTAAAGAAGGGGGAAAGGGGAACCGGCTTTATCGTAGAGAAAGGTGTTTAGCGAACATGTTGCGATGTGCACTCTGGCGACGGCTGCCGAGGAGATCGGGTCGCAGAGAAGTTACGTGAACGACGTAAGACGTCGTAGTTGTCGGCAGTGTAGCCATATGAGCGGCGGCGGTTGGCCGAAGTTGAAGTTGTTTATATTTTTTTAATAAACCTTACGCTGTTGAAAGCCATTCAGTTGTACTCTGTGGGATCCTCTACTACGTAGGCAGAAGATAACATTTTTCTGCTTACACTTGTGTTATTCAAGTTACGACTACCGAACATCAACATGAGGCGACCGGCGTTGACTTCCGCTAAATAATGAATTGCAATTGCCACTTGACTAAGATATTCGTTATCACGACAGCTTTGAATTAGATTTGGGTTTAGTTCTGTATTTGCCGACGGGAGGGAATGACAGAGATGGTAGGCAATTCCACAAATAGGAGTCGTGGGTTTGATCGCGACGCGACACATACACGCAGATGCGATGTTTCTTAAGATGCATTGATTTCGGTTCAAGTTATGATAAATAAGTACGAAAAATAATAATCAAATGCATCGCTGCTTAAGGAGTAGGCTGGGATTCATCCAGATACAACTGGTGACAACAAGCGTCCTACGAAAAAGCGCGCCATCATTTTTGCTCCTGCCCCGCAAAGTCACCTACCATTGAAGGCTTTTTGTTGTTAATGTCATCGTTGTTGTTGATGTTCGAACTATTGTTGTTGGCTGTAGCCGGAGCTTGTATGGGCTTCAATACTTTCGCTCTTTCCGTTCGCATTCTTCTTCTCTCCTGTTTGCATCTGGCTAGGTTTCATCCTCTCCCTTCTAAGCAACGAACGCCTGCCTCTCTTCTGAGAGGCGCACTCTCCAGCGCATTCTACGCTCTATCTCGGTTGCGCCTGCTCGGCCGTGTAGGTCCGTCTATCTGACCGGCTTGGTTTTGAGCCGCTTCACTCCAACAAGAAGATCAGGATCGGGTACTCAGTCACTCACTCTCAGGTACACACACACATACACCACCACCAATCTCAAGCGAAGAGAGCATTGAATGGAGGGAGAGGTAGAAACAGAAACGCCTGCATAGTGTAAGGAACATGTATATATATGTACATGTTTCTTCGAGGCTGTGCGGTGAGGTGCTTTCAGATCGCATCGTGAGCTCGACTATAGAGGAGCGTCCGGTGTTTGGCGTCCCCGTTCATGGGCTTGGCTGGAGGGGAGGGAATAAAAGGGTCTGTCTTATTGCCTAGTACCTGTACGTTTCTCGTTGTCGTCGTCGTCGTCGTCGTTCGCTGTTCCATGGTGCAAGCCTATGGAGAAAGTGTCATTCTCAGCAAAAAAGCCCCGCGTGGGTCCCGAGTTCCAAGTTGAAGTGCTGCCGCAGCTCGTCGACGGCAGCATTCAAACGGGGAACGGCAATCGCTCGCCGGAACATCCAGCCGATCTAGTATTTGCTCCGGAGTCAAATGACGTCAATGGGAAACTTATTCCGCGTCCCACGCAGTGGAGTTCCGCCGAGGCCGTGAACTACGGCCGCTGCTTTCGAAAGCATGCTCAAGATTTTGCCAGGTTTGTGACAATGGGCAGAGGCTTCTTGTGGGAGATGCTTAGTGCAACACATAGGGCGCATAGATATGGTGTCGTGTGGGGTTATCGTGTATGCTTGAAACCACCGCGTTTCTTCTTCGCTGTTCACCGTAGTTTGGGTACGCGCAATTGATATCTTCTATTCAACAAACAATATACTTACAATATTGATGAGATTTTAGATGATAATGATTTGATATGTTTGTAATCATATTGTGACTTGTTCTGAAGGATACACATTCTGGTTCGGTTCTACATGTTTACCATTGTAAACTGCAGTGGGCTCTTATGGTCTCCTTAGATGCATAAAGTAGGTGCTCCGTGACGCCACCCTTATGGGCAATGCAAAGTTGCTAGATTGAGTCATAGAAGTATTCCAATATGTACGAATCTTAAAGCTGCATTATCAGCGACTTGGGAATATACTCCCGAAGGCATATTGTATCTATCTACTATATATCAGTTTGTAGAGATGACTCGGGACTAAGCTATTGTCACAGCTGCTCGAAGAACCCTTGACTGCGTTAGCTTTGACCAGCGCATTCGCCAAACTACAATACTCGTTTCTGCTCCTCAAGTTGGAACGTCGAGGTATCCACATGCGAACATTGCGATGTGTGGGGGCACTCTTGAGCGACAGTCGCTCTTACGTAAATAGGTTGGTAACTAAGTCGGTGTGCCTCAGAATAAGCTTCTGTAAAATATTTGTATCTTATACATAAAAAAAGCATCTGCCACCTAACGTCAACTGTCTTCAATATGCGGATGACTTAAACCTTTATTATCCTGTTTGCTCAAGTGACACCCATTCTGTTATGCAATCGGCTGTCGACGACTTTCTCGAGGATGTTCCAAAAATGGCATGATTGTCTCACTATCCTAATGCCTAGTACTGAAACATAAAGTACTTGACCACGACTAAAAATTAACGACTGCGTTGCCACATTGCCAAGGTTGTGGAGGTCAAACTCACATATTGCTCTACTGTCTGGGAGCCCCATCTGGCTAAAATAGAAAATTACTGAAAGGCGTTCAAGACACGTTTCTGAGGCGCCAGCGATTCAGCTGCTCTCAAAGCATGTCAGCGGACATTATTCCCAGTATATATACCTATTTTTCGAGCAGGGTAATATATTTGTTCTACGTCTTTGCGCAAAATGTGTATTGCTGGGACACATTTGTGATGTACGCTCCAGCGTTCTTAAGAGCCGGCGATCCATTACTCCAAGGGCCGTGGCTCGTTTTACGTTCGTAAACGGGTTGTTTGCTTGGCGAATAGCCAAATAGGCGCACGCAAATTCAAATTGTACTCGCCTGTTTGACGATTAGTTACATGTCTCATCGCATACTCCTACGGGCATCTGGTGCATACTCCGCTAGTTTGGCGCACCCCGTGTTTGTGCGATAGGTAGTATAGCTTCGTATGCTTATTTTAAACCCATCTGCAGTTTATGCCGATGTGTATTCACAAACAAAAACAAGTCGTATGTACAACGCAGTACTTTTGAAGGACACGTCTGCTATGTACGGAGTGTATATATATATATATATATATATATATATATATATATATATATATATATTTATATGAACGTCAGATCAATCCATGACCAAGTATTACGTAGAACGTTGGAAACTGTATCACTTTCACCTTGAAAGCGCACTTGTATGTGCATTCTTACTGATGCCCTCTTTTAGTGTATTTAACATTTGATAATGTGTTTTTCTGTGTGTGTGTGTGTGAAATTTGCACAGGTACCGGGAACACCTGCCGAATAAGAGTATGGCCGAGATCCTGGACCTGTTCTACAAGCGGGAGGGCATCAAGATTTATCGGCGGGCTCTGACCGTGCAGAAGATCTTAGCCAATGAACGGACGCGTTGTTTAAAGCGATATCGGGATGACTCGTTGGGCCGGCGATCGTGCAGGGGTCGCCGGTCCACTGATTCGTCTTAACGCTTTAGGAATAATATAAATTATATTTGCACCGCGGCCTGTATTACCGCGCTCAACCGAAGGCGTTCCGCCGCTCTATGTCCAGGGCAGACTGACGTTTACGAGGTCCTGCTACAGCACCTGTGTCTGCGGCAAGTTAGTCTCCGTGTTAGAAAAATAATCCTCTGCTTAATGAATTAATGTTTACACAGTTAACAACGTTAGACGTGTGGCTATCTAGTTTCTCGTTTTGATTGGAAATTGTTAACGTTGATCGGATTGGAAATAGTTCATATTATTAAGCTCGAACTACGTTAGCTATTGTCTACAACGTCGTAATTGGTCAAAAAATCAGACAAACTTACTTGAACGGACAAACCATGTTTAATTTCAATGTTAGTCTGCAGGTGTGCCAAAAGAAGTATTATACCGTAAGGTATAATATGCGAGGGGTGATTATATTTCATTATTAATTCATTCACGTGATATTTAGTAAGAATACATTTACCCACATATACCCGTGTTCTCGCGCAACCGCTGCGAAATGATATGATCAATATGGAGAGCAGAGTCGAGATTGGAAATTGTCGATTTTGGCTAGTTGAACACGCGAATGCAGGGAGATAAATTCTCACCTGTGTCACCGCCTTGTCGCCGCCGATCGATCAACACGGCGTGACGCTGTACATCCCTGTTAAACTCTGCAAACTTAAAGCTAATTAATAAATAAGGCACACAAACACCGAAGATAGTGACCCAGCCTGATCGCATAAACGGATTGTTCGCTTGGCTTATGGCTAAAAAAGCTCACGCACAGTCTGATCGCACACATTTGCTGGAATGCACTCAATGGAAGAAGAGTGATGACTTAATGTTATGTGAGATTGTCAACTACCATACACCAGGCTTCAGATTGCCAGCGCGGCAGACCCGATCCATCAGTGGTGATTTGGTGATTGATGTGCAAAGGCAGTGCGATGGCGTTCATCGCATTGAGCCTAAACGAGACGCGATTAGGTTATAAGGAAGTTGATAAAGCCTAAACTGAAGATCATGCAAACCGATCTACAACGCACAGCGCCTATACTCGCATGTACATTGAAGGACATGCATACAACTTTTGTGTATTACTTAGTTGGGACATGGCTGTTATGTGCCTTGCAGCTCTTGCGTGATGCCTTGTTATTGATCCAGCTGAAGGAGAGGTTCAAGCAAACCTTGCCTGAACCTCAATCAAGAGTCTATATATATATATATATATATATATGCTTGTCATTTATTTAGCAGGATTTATTTTTAATAAAAAGCAAATGTTATAGAAAGTTACCTTGTATAAAGGCTGGTATATATATAAACTTTGACTTACAGAAATGTTAAATTGGTAATTGCTTTACTATGATGCTTAGATGAGCCTTGTTGTATCGACTTTAAGGTTTGCATAAAATTGTAAAATACAGATTTATACAATGTGTACCTGTACATCATAGCAAGGCCATGAAACGAAGCAGTGAGAATGTACCTACTGAGAGCTCCAACGCGCATCCAGTAAAACTAATTGTATACTCAACACGAACTGTGTAATAAAATAAATGTTATGCCTTGAATATTACAATTATTGTACTGAATATTAAACGATTACGAAACTATTTAAACGAAGACATATGTGCAAACCTAAGCGACCGTTGCATGATTTTAGCGGTAAGCCTATGTACAAACAGCACTAATCATTAAAATAATTTTGGAGATATCATTCAAATGTCTCGTGGAATTTGCTTGTAACGGGCTTCTCACATAAGCACAATAGGACTTCACCAGTTTGATCCGTTTTATAAACAATTTGCAGAAGATCTTTCTTAGGGTTCTTTCAGCCGCTGTACCGCAGTATAAGTCTACCGAATTTTTAAGACACTAACAGTTTTATTTCATTTTGTAGTTACAGTGGAATATGAATATCTAACTACCCTTGGGCTTGTGAGGGGTGCTACCAATCGAGCTTATCCTCGAGGCAGCCCCTCATTGTGCCCATAATTGCTGCCGCATTGCCGCGCTGAAAGTCTACCGAAGGCATTTATCTCTTCTTTATAATCTCTTTGAAGAAATCACAAAGATAGTTTGTCAAGAGTGTCTCAGACTGCTCATAGTACGCTTGGTCTGGCCCCGCACACTTTCCTCTCGAAAGAGAGCGCAGGACCCGACCAACTTCCTATACCTCAAGAGGCAGATTCATAGTATCTTGCTCCAGTGTGAGAGGGCATTCAATCATTGGAGCCAGGCGTACTGTTTCGCAGTTATGAAGAAGGCCGGTCAAGTGGCTCGTTACCTGTTCGCTTCCCCCCCTTCAAGGTCGCACAACGCAGGCTGAGGGCTTTCGTTCTGCTTTTTGAGCAGTCGGATTTTCTCTCGCCCAGCGTATTCACGCTTGTGATCATAGCATAGATTTATGCAAGCTTTCCTGCTGTTGGAGTAGTCAAGCCTGCGTCTGGCTAGCAGCTGCGGTAGTGCCTTTACCGTGACTTGGCGCAAGATCTCGAGCACCCAACGGTGGATGAGATAGCAAGCGTGAGAAAACCACTGTCGTGACCCTCGGTTAATCGGTTCCTTCATGCGTTAACTGGTTCTCCCGTAAACGTAGATTTCGCACAACTATGTACGAGAATAAAGACAGAATAACTACTTTTATAAACTTCACTCTCTCTTCTAAATAACACGTTTTCGCCCCCTCCTTCCATTGGGAAAAAAAAAAATCTTGCCGAGTTTTACCAAACCTCGAAATAAGTACATAACGATATGAATGACCCTGTATATATAGTGTATCGGGAATATTTGAAGAACGATATATGGAATTGTAGAGCTCGTTAAAGCAAATGTTTTTTCTAATGAAACATGGTCATGCACTCAATCTTGACATGCCCTCCGAAAAATCTTAATTACTCCGCAATAGCGGCTTGCATTGCTATAAATTTACCAAAATAATCGTCATGAACTGTGCATTTGCCTGAATGTGTTAGTTTGTAGCGCCGCGAGTGGTCATAGGGTAATTGGGGTATTTGGTGTGAAAGCTAATAAAATAACTTCACTTTTGCGAATTCTGTTCGAACCATGTTGCATCTTCTGGTCGGCGTTTTATATAACTATTCTTCAGACGAAGCAGAAACGAACACGACGGTGTGCTTAGTTTCTGTCTAAGAGTACTAGTTGTCTCCCAATTGCACATTTTGTGCTCCTATGTCGGGCAAAAACACCAGTGTCACAACTTGTAGTATTATCAGTCTCACTCTGAAACAAGACTTCTCAGAGACCATGTTCCATTGGAAAAAAAAAACTTGCTTTAACCAGCTCTACGTTTCCATACATTGCCCTTCAAATATTCCTGATACACCCTGTATATATATATATATATATATTTATATTTATTTATATATATATATATATATATACATATATATTTATATATATATACATATATATATTTATATATATATATATATATATATATTATATATATATAATATATATATATATATATATATATATATATATATATATATATATATATATATATATAGATAGATATATATATAGAGAGAGAGAGAGAGAGGCTGGGCAAATAGCAAGTTTTCTCGTACGTGTCACTATACGGTGTCACTTTAGTCAATGATGCATACACCTCTTTTTAATGAGGAAATTCCGTCCGTTTGGAATGTCTCGTTGCTCAATGCAAAAAATGGTCGAGGCGGGTTTTGATAGTCTAAAAAAAGTTTCCCAGTTTTGTATTTTCAAAGCTTTTAAATGAACTAGCTCATTTTTTTTTGTTCTGGGAGGTTTCGGTAATGCATGATGCACATGCGCCACTAGCAGCCTGCGTGACTAGTGTGAGACTCGCAAACCCACTAAACCCGGATTCCTCCCCACCCCCCCAGGCTCGGTATTACTTTGGCATTACATCGAAAAGTAGCTCATGCTATGCCTTCACTATCCGTGCTACCTTGTCAACGGTTGGATGTGTGTAACAATCTACGAGAGTAACTATTTTATCCGCATCCCGCGTGGAGTCCAGCCGACCCCTCCGTCGCCGATTTGTCAGATTAAATTCTCCCTAACACAAAGATCAAATCACCGTATTGTCGTACGAACGCGTTTCTGAGTTTCAGATTCCTAGATAGATAATTATGTATGCCGACGATCTAGTACTCTACAGTAGCAGCAGATACCATCTACAACAGGCGCTGGTCACTTTGTCGGCATACGTTAACGTAGTAGGCCTTGAAATAAATATGCAGAAGACAGAAGCTATGAAGTTCAGGCACGCGGGCAGGCTGGCCGTGACCGATACACTTAGGTTAAATGGACAAGACCTGAACTATGTAAATGAGTTCACATATCTCGGTATCACAGTGACCCCCTCAGCCAAGACCTTCGCTGCACATATAGAGGAGAGGTCTCGAAAAGTCTTGATTGCGGCGACAACCCTTAAGAAGCCCCAGATGCTCTCGATTAAGGCCGCGCTAGCTCTATTTGATATGAATATAGCGCCAATTGCATCATACGGGGTCCAGCTTGTATGGGCAAAACTAAGCTCAACTCAACTCGGTGCTCTCGATCGTGTGAAACCAGCTTATTTGAAGCGGGTACTAGGTTTACATACGTCAGCATACAACCGCCTCACGTATTTGCTGTGCGATGCTCCACTATTCGTGGAACAGGTCAAAAAACAGTTTGCGCTTCCAGACACCCCTGCATACAGCGAGTTCATACGGCGATATGAAGAGAAAATGGCAGAGATCGATCCACATTTTTATATGACAGATGCAATGGTTAGGTCAGAATGGAAGGGCACGAGCAGGACAAACAGGCACATGACACCCCGCTTTGCTGTGCACGGTTTTCATCACCTTCTATGTCAGAAAGACGCTTGCCATGAACCCTGTAAGACATGTGTTTGTAAATATTGTTATGGTATATGCGTAAGATATCATGGCAGTGAGTGTAATGCAATCCCCTCTCTAACAACGCTGGCACTGAACGATTTTTAATATTAATATCATTACGAGACTGTAGTGATATCGATCGTACTATTGTATATTTTACCCAATCTGGTGTGCAAATAAATCATGTGAAGATTCCTAGATAGCCTAAATCCGTGCTGGTAATTCGCCGATCGGACAGTCGCTGTCGCAGGCCGTAGTTCAACGTCCAGCTGTCGAATCCTGTGGGATGTGCTCAGTGGGAATTTGCTAGGCAACAATAGCAGACGACGCTAGTTATCCTCCACCAGCATCCACTGAGTAAAGTAGTGCCGCACACACATATGTACACTTGCCTATAAAACTATATTTGTATAACGTGTTGCACCGCAATTGCAGATTTTTGCCCGGTCACAAATCTTGGTAATACCACTTTCGCTTATAGTCAAAGAGAGAAATACTTACACCCCCGCCGCCTTCGATTTTCGCGCGAGCATCTGACGGGAGTGCCCGCCAGCCCGAATAGACAGGCCAGCAGCTCCCCCACCCTCCCCCCTATCGAGGTTCGGAATGGAGGTACCACACTACTCCACCGTACCGATTAGATTCATTCACCTCGCGATTCCGCGTTACACCTCAGAATATACAATACCCCCCATTACAGGGTGCTCGACCACTCCAGGGCAGGGTTACACCGCAAAAACGGTGCCAGAAGGTCCTCTCGACCGGTGGTCTGCGTTCATGTGGCCACTTCTCACTCATTTTGCCTATTAAGCCAAGACAGCAGGCGTCCCGGACGGTACCACCGGGTGTCGCCCGGGGCATTAACCGTCCGGCCCGGGGGTCCTCGTGCAGCACGGTCCCCCCGTATTGGCATCCTAAGCCATATAGTCCTATCCTACCATATAGCCTAAGCATATCCTAAGCCATCGCCCATTCCTAACGAGTTTGACGGACCTTACAAATGTGACCGAATCATCCGGGTACATCCTGTATATTACAATTTGCATAGGTAAACTGTCAGTGACGCATTTCAACTGCATGTTTAAGGTATTCAAGACAACGGGTACTTTACACAGACGACTAGGTAGTTCAAGTTGAATGCTTAGCTGTTAAGGGTGCAGTCAGACACACATATGAATGCACACGACAAACACAATTATTTAATTATATAATTGATTGACTTTTTATTCGTTTGACAAGTGTGTGCGCACGCTTCACTTTTTGTACCCAATCCGCTAATAGCCCGTTGGCGCTCGTATTACCGTCTAATCATTCTAATCTAACCCTTCTGGATTTTATATTCCCTTTAAACTAATATTTATCGTAAGTGTCACCCGCCACTGCTGTAGGTATGCTGCCTTTTCCCTACTTTTATTTACGTAACTTAATGTCCAAATTCTACTACTATACCTTAGCTTACTTTGTACCTCCCTTTCGATACATTTTGACATTCCGTCTCTCTTTCAAAAAACCTTTGCTATAATTGAAACGGCATCTTGATGAAGACCTAATTACTTCTCTCTGAACCCTTCCTAATTTCATCCATAATCTTCTCCCGAGCTAGAAAAGCGTTTGCAAATGTTAGCCCTGGCATATACATTTCCTTCCAAATGTGCTTCGAAACTAGTATACATATCTATTGGACTCCCACAAACTTTTCACTGACTGCATTCCTTCCTTTTTTTCTGCTTTCTTAATTCTTACCACAACTTTCCCCTTCAGCAACTGTTTTTTCTCCGTTAAACACCATACCTTATTCATCCCCACAGGCATCAAGTACACCCTGACATTTGTAGGAAAATCGAATTTTTAAATAATCGTTCTCGACGCCATCGTTTGGCAGAGAAGATGCCCTCGCCTCATGCCAACTTCCTTTTAGGTCATTCCATGTATAAATATATACGCGCACCTCGGGTACTGTTCTTAACGCTTATATAATATGATACAATCTCAGCTGTTGATGTAATCGGGAAGTCCTTTTGTACATATTCAACGTTGTACATTCTCCTATGAATCCAGTTATACCATTGTGAGTACAACAGTGGTCATTTTCAACATTATTCTGCTGGGCAAAAACGAACACAACTGTATATGGATTTGTACAGAACTATATACCGTATAGGCCGCGTTCTTTGGAATACTCCCAATAATGACTGTGTCTGTGGGAACGGTCCCCAAACGGACAACAAGCTGATATTCGCTTTAGTGCCATGCGTTCCGTTGCGGATGTCTTACAAACGCAAATTCCTATGATTTACCACAGGAATACACATGGCGACGAAGCCTTATTGTGAAAAAGGTCCCAACGAGTTTCAGATATCTATTCTCTATCTAATATCAGTTGAAGTTCAACGCGGAAACGCCGCGTCGATAATTGGTTCATTGCCTACGGGCAAGGGACTCCGCCTTTCCGTTGTAGCCGAATCAAGTCGGCGTCAAAAATGATATCTACAGCTAATGGACTTAAATAAATTCTAAAATGCTACCAATTAGTCAACTGTCGAAAAAAAACGTTTCAGAGATTGGCTGCTGCGAAGGCTAACTGTTAGAAATTATGGCTGGTTTTCTTTGCATCGCGTGGGCATCGCATCTTCTACATATCTTAGACAATGGCGAGAAATAGAAGGCGATCGGCAGCCGCCTCATTTGGTTCCAACTCGTGCCGCAAACCAGGCACACAAACAAATGTAGAACCCGAGCTTCTCGTGTGCTTAGATATAATGCATTGCATTTTCTGTTTCCGCAGACGCTTCTCAACTGAGAGATAGCCCCATGCCAAACTAGCAGAATCTGTTTTTTGTTGTTACGACAATCTTTAACGATAAATGGTGCTGTAGTAACGATACTTATTTGACCTAATACTTAAATTGAGTATTTAATACATAGATATTAGCAATAAACAATAAACTTCTTTTGCGAGAATCGTTTTAACCTATATGAAAATTAATATGGCTTAATATTTGCGTCGATCTTACTTTCGATCTCGTCCAGGGCAAGTAAAGAATTACGTTAAAAACATATATATATATATATATATATATATATATATATATATATATATATATATATATATATATATGCAACATCACAATAGGTTTAAAAATGTGGACATTTTCGTTTCACGTTGTATACAGTTCTGGGCTTTACGACTAACGTGGAAAGCTAACGATACACTATATTTGCTCCAGGCACTTTCGCAACCGTATGTATCGACGGCTAGCGATATATTTAGTAGTCGTATTAAACCTGCACTGAAAAAAAGACTCCGCAAAGACCTTGGAGAATTTTTTTAAACAAGCGATTAAATTAACATTAGCTGATCTGCCGGATGTTTTCTTCCGACGGCTGAAGTAAGGTAATCAAGCGGCAAGGAACTCTGCGAAGGAAGACAATGCGCTCGTTGGATTGGGTGCAAATTTACTGTCGCTGTCTTCCCTTCTGATAAGATGGGAACGGAAGCTATGCAGCTTGGCAAGCGGAGAGCGGATGGAAAGCGAACAGACCTGCATGCTTCAGGAATGGGTCTGAAACGGGCAAAGTAACACCCGCTGCAGCCGTTCGTGCTCACACGGCCCACGTGATCTGCTGCTATCGTCTCATGCACGTGTAGAGTGTATCCGACCTTGTCTATACAATTCAGGTCCCGGTTTCTGGCAACGAGATTGAGACTTTGGCGGGCAGTAGTTAGTATCTGCAGCAGTAGCGGCAAAAGTTTGTGTGAAATTGTAATTTAATGAAGATTAACGCGTTCACTCGCGAAAGTCGCAAAGGAAAGGACTAAATCTGTACGGAGTGGTGGTGGCAGCAGCAGCCGCCGCCGCAGCCGCAGTGGCGACTGCAACCGAGAATGTTTCTTTTTCTCTCAGATACGTTTCCCTTGCGTCGCGCTTTGCGGCCGTGCCTTTCCAGCAGTCTGCAGGCGGAGAAAGTTTGCAGTGTTTCGTTTTTCAAAGCCGGTTGTTTACCTCAACCTTGAGGGCAGGTCGATGGGGGCGAATAATGGAGAAACGTGAAAAACTAAAGGTGCAAAAGCAAGTTTTGCTGCTCAAGCGCCATGTCTAGGCCCACGTATGGCGAGATCGTGTTCTGTTTTTGAAAGATGGTGGAATAGTAAACGAGTATAGGGTTGCGCAGGTACCGACGCTTACATTTTTCATCTTACTTGTGGAGAAGCGCATGCATACATAAAAGCAATGTCAGCCGTCACCACCCAGCTACACTACCGTTAGAACTTTTTTTTTGTCTTCTGTGGGAGGTGGAAAAGAACACCGACAAAGAACACTTTTTGCCTCCTGCTTAGTGATGGCCTTCAATTCTTGCTGCAGGGTCTGTAACTTATCAACTTCTGTTTTTGCGACACCATTTGTTATACGCAAAATATCAAAACTGCGATTAGGCTCGGCAGGCTCCGATTCATAGTTGCGGGCTACCTCTGAGATTTACGCCATCGCACTGAACGTGGGTACCATCGCACGTCTGTGACGTACAATATAACGTACAGCTGAGATAGTCACCGCGGCGCCTCACAGTCGCCAAACTGTCTTGCCCAAGTTGTTGGTTAAACTTGACCAGTACTACACTTACTGCTTAGCATATAACCTGCTTGCTGGTGTGCAGGATTTCCTGGCCCTGTAATGTGATGGTGAATTTCTTTATTCGTTTCCGGCACGCGAGTGTAACGGGCTCAGTATTTTGCTAGGCCATTTCAAGATGGTCATATGCTATCCTGAATGACAGCGGCTTAAGGATTCCGCTGAACTTTTTGTTTAAAGTTCTTCTTAGTACGTAGTACCGGTTAACATTAAGGTCGGGCCGTCGGAGTATGCTGTCGCTAAAATTCCTTCAGGAGTGGAATAATTTCGTCTTGTTACCCTATTTTTCGTGTAAAATGGGTCTTTTGAGAAGGTAGTTAGTAACCACGTGTTACTTATGCGCGTTACCACAAGGTTTCATTGCTTATGCATGCGTTATTACAAGGTTAATAAGGCCATCTTGATAGGTTGCTATTCCAATCGTGCATTAATAGTTGGTCGGCAAGACCCTGGACTATCTGAGGATATCTATAACGTTGTGTTCGTCCGTGTAGTTTCATGTACCTCTATTACATTTAAAGGAGCGTTTAGATGTTTGCCAGTTCTTCCGTGAAGCAGCAGACGGGTCATGGCGTGTCCTGGGGGGCGGTCGGTGAACACAAATACTATGTATCTGTTCTAAGTGTTAAGTGGCTCCTTCTTCTCGACAACCTTCCACGTTTGAACCCTGGTGACGCATTCCTCAGAGCTCATTGTCAAACCAAGGACTTAAAATTGTTGTCATCCTCGGGTGTAGATCGTGGGGGCAGATCCACTACTGCAGACAATTGTTTGGGCTGTGCCAATGGTTAAACTCGATACTCAGCAGCTGCACTGGCGTCTATTGATAGTGTCGTTTGCATTGTTGCATTTCACAGCACGTTAGCTTCGAGATCTCTAGGACCTTATACCAGGATGATGCCAGAGAGTTTCACTGTCTGACGAAGAAGAATAGCAGAGTGTATATGGAGAAATGTATACATATAGATATTCACAAAAGTGATCCTTGTTAGTGGAGAGCCGTACATGCTGCAAATATCAATGCTGCAAGCTGCACTCGAGTACATGTCAAATTGTGGTTCGAACGTCTCAGTAATGCTTTGGCACTACTCGGCAGTATGTTGTCAATCAGCTGAGCTAAGCTGAATTGCAATAGTTTGCGTACCACTAAGCATTCTCCCTCTGCAATGACATCAATATAAAGTAAGAAGTTCAACATTTGAAAAAATAAATAATAATTCAAAGGGAAACGTACAGTGTTCTAACTCTATGTGTATAACTAACTCGATAGTTGACACTAAACTTCGCATGCATAATATCGGGTATTCTGACACTAAAGTGTCTGAAGCATTCTTGGTACCAAATTATGGTTAGCAGTTGTTCGCCGTAAAGAGTCGGAACTCAGCTACCGCTGGTTAAAATTAACACACTTGAATTTCCCTTATGATGAAACGTTTCGTTTCCTTGGAACACTGTCGGTGGATGTCAGCAGAGTCTCGCAACTTGACTCTATCGGCGACACCAAGTCTTCGAAGAGTTCATTTGTTACGTCCATACAACGGCTATTTACGTGTGATACCGTAATCTCTGGCCACCGCCAGTTTAGCAAAACATTGAGACATTGTATTTATTATTCTTTAATTGCATTCCATTTGTTCTTCCTGCAAGTAATTTTCTAAACCATCTGAACGTAATAGTTACATTATTAATTCATAAGTCATTTACTTTCTTCTACCATGTATGGAATGTATTATCATCATATTTTTAACTAATTGTTTGCAGTCAGCGTGGCTCGAGAGCTGATCAGAGCGGCTTGGTTGTTGTTGTTGAGTGGCTGGCTGATGTATAGTAATTAGTTTGTGCGTGCTACGTAGTGTAAGTGACAGTGCGTGTAGCGGGCTCACATAACGTATGTTTTGAAGTATTGCTTGCGCAGTTCCCAGTTGAGTGTGGGGATGGGAACGTGACTGGTTTTTAGTGGGTTGGAGGCCCACACTCCCGGCCCACATTTGCAGCTGAGCTTTCCTGCTGTGGTGTCCGTGTGTGCGAAACGCATTTTCCAATTAGTCCCTCGAAAAAAAAAACATAACGTATGTGTCTGACGACCATCGGCGCTCATGTTCTGTTGTATCTGTTCCTGTGGCGGAATATTAAAACCGCCGTGAGCGGCTGTTTTGCTCTTATTTCCGAAGCGTTTCCGAACCTAAGTATTTCCTCGAGGTAGCGCCACAATGATCTTTATAGTAAATGGCGAATAAAAAGGAGACGCACTTTCTTTTATTTATCAAATATATCTGACCGTAGGTATACGCTGATGCATGTGACATGCTGTGACACAGAGCGGCCGCCTAACCATGGGCAACGGCTAACTTAATTGTTCGCCGCCGTGTCATTCGCAAGGAGCAACCCGGTTTCAGCGCCGGAAAATTTGTTCTGACAATCAGCCAGATCTTTGTCGCAAAGAGGCACTTATCAGAAATGGCCAGGTCCAAATGACCGCGCGTCATAAATGGCGTAAACGAGTTCCATCATTTAGTTTGTCATTAAAGAGAGAAATCACGAGTTGTCCATGAGCGCTATATGTCTTATACACCATCACGTATAAGGCAAACACGACTTTTAAGTTACGTATGGCAGACGTTTGAACTTTTGAGGTCACTACCATAGTTGCCATCGTTGAAAGCATTGACGCTTAGAAAGATCGCCGAATGAAGGTGTGTGAGATGGTTGAAACCGTAAGCATCTCGGTGTGAAGATAAATACACTGCAGGAATGATCACAAACGAAGAAGCTGGGTGCAAGATGGGTACTGGAAATGTTGAACGTCAATAAGGGATACAAGAAACACATTTCGCAGCAGTACTTGTTGATGCTTGAGTGCAATGCATAATTGTTTCGTTATCGATTAGTAACCATCCATAAAACCTGGATCTACCGCTAGACACCCGAGTCGAAACAGCAGCCAAGGCAGTGGACAGAGCCTGACGAATGTGCGTCGATGATGGCGAAGACTATTTAGTCAGCTGAGAAGGCAACGGCCACTGACCTTTTGGGATTCTCTAAGAATGAGATTCAGTGACTATTTACGGTATGGTCAAACGAATTAGGGCCCATTCACCCTGTACTCCTTATGAAACCGGGATGATGATATCATCGCCGCTGCGGATGCGTATTTTGGAGGCCACAAGATTACCGACTTTGCTGACGGGACCAATAAGTGGGAACATCGCTGGTATAAATAAGTATGCAAAGTCTAAAGGAGACTACTCGAGTCAAGAAATAAATTTGTTAAACAAATTATTTCATTGCTTTTTCTGGTTACCCAATGAGTGATCCAAGTACACGCAGACAACTGATGATTTGGCGTTCGCAATCAAGTTTGCGGCTACCATGATATGGCGATGAAATCACTTCCTCGGCGACCTCTATCTGTTTGGCGTGGACGCCACTGTCGGCGCCTGCCGAGGGCACCTGCGCTTTGCGACGACGCGAGTGCCAACGCGAGTACAGGTGTCGTTCACGTGCCGCACTGCTCGCAATCGCAATTAAATGTCGCGCCAACTCAAGCAACGGTACAGCGGCATGGCGCAGCGACGCGACGCGACAGTGTGCCAGCCGATTGACCCAATCGACAGGCGACCGGCCGCCTAACATCGGCACGAGCTCACCCACTCGACACGCCGAACGCCATCTGCACGTGACGGAACGCGCACGCACACAGCACGTGCTGTATGTGCATGCTGCTTGGTTCTCCTCTCTACGATCTGCTACCTCACTCCCTCCCTCTGTCCGCCCGTTCGCCCGTCCGGTCCGTCCGTCCGTCCATTTGTCCGTCTGCCTTTTTGGTCATGGCTCGGCCTAGGAAAGGCAGGCCTTCCTTCGAGCACAGGCCTTCAGGTGGGCCTCACACCGCAACAGGTGAACATCGACGCGTCTATGAGCATCTATCTATCTATCTATCTGCTCGCACGGAGTAGACCGCACGCAGCTCACGCGGCCGCGCTGCCTTCCTTCAGGCTGCTGCACCGGTCATCGGCGGTGTCGAGCGTCGCCCGTACACGTGCATTGGCTGTTCGCCGGCCATGTGCTGCAGGCAGCTGCACGGTGCGTGCAGCGCATGTATGTCTGCACGCACCGTGCCACTAACGCCTGCGTGCGTTCGTGCACGCGATACACAACAAGACGAAAGAGAGGCCTGCCTGCAGGAGACTAGTAGTGCTTGGCTGCCTATCGCCTGGACGGCTGGCTGGCTTGCTTGGTCGCGTTTGCGGCGTCGTGCGTATGTTATCTATCTTTTGTGTATATGTACCGCTGCTGCTGCTGCTGCTACCGCCACACGTCCGGCACGCTTCCGCTCTTAACCTCGACGACGAGCAAGAGTTCGGAGAGTGGAGAACCGGCGAGCCAATCGATCGATCCTGCCGACCACCGGACCAAGCGACCGTCCAACCCACCAAGCGAGCGATATCGTCTCTCCGCGACAGCCGCAGAAGCGACGATGGTGGTGGAGATGGTGGAGATGGTGGAGATGGTGGTGCTGGTGCCGCTGGTGCCGCTGCTGCCGGCGCTCATAGGCCAGCCAGGCAACCAGCAGCCCATAGGCCAGCGAGGCGTAGTCGGCGGTGGGTCAACGGAAGGCGGCCAGCGAAACAACAGAACGAAAACGAAGCACAACGAAACTACAACTGCAACTGCAACTGGGTATCCAGCATGGGGTACCTACCAAGCAGTCTCCATCATGCACGCCGCGTATGCAACGCATCCTCCTTGTCGTCGTCGTCGTCATCGCCGCAACGCATTCTCCTTGTCGTCGTTGTCTTCATTATAATCATCATATCACGATCATCATCGTCACCATCATTAGCCACGCTTGTGACAGTATTGACTGACGGCCGTGGCGGCGTGGACGGGGATGATGATGATGATGATGATGACGACAACGGCGGCAGCAGCAGCAGCAGCAGTAGTCGTAATATTAAAGGTAGAGCTAACAATAGTCCGTAAGTAAGTAAGTAAGTAGTACAGCATAGACGCGTGCAGCAAGCGACCGAGCGACTGAGTGCGTGTCGACAACTCGCCTGCTGTTAGGAGGCGACGACCACTGGGTGCATCTGTGAAGGCCACCTAACGCAGGGGGGGGGGGGCGAAGGAGGGGGAGAGGGGGTGGGGCACTGGCGGTGGAGGGAGGGGGAGAGGGGGTGGGGCACTGGTGGTGGAGGGACAGGGGAGGGGGTTGGGGGCACTGGCGGTGACTGGCTATTGAGGATGGCCATTTTGGGGCCGAAGGGCCAGAGGGGAATGAATGGTTGACAGGGGTCGACAAGGGGGGGGGGGGGGGGGGTGTTGTAGGTGCGGCGGGCGATATGTTGCCGAATCACCGTTCCCACGCTGTTGACTACCACGCTACTACGACGACCACGACGAGTGCAAGTCTCGCCCACTCCCTTGGGGACAACGACGAAGACGAGGACATCGAGCAAAGCCCACTTCGTGCGTGAGGGTGGATGGGAGGTGGGGGTGTTGGGGAACAGGCCCGCGATGGGACAGATATACGAGTATATCGACGAACGACAGGGCTCGGAAGGAAAGAACGACTGGATCGCGACAGAGTGGGACACACGCTCGCTTTGGCCAACCGCTACGGCCAGTGAGACACCACTATCAAATTTACATAGCCCGCGCCGACATCAAATCAGATTAGCTGAGACGACGGTTTCAAAGAGGGTGACCGGAGACCGGCTCGACGACCGATCAGCAATCAGAGAGCAGTGAGCTCGACGAAAGAGCGACTCAGATTGCTCTTCGGGTAGATTGAGCAATAATATGCAACCCACGATATATAGCGTAGAGACAACACTTTAATTCGCCTGGGTTAGCAACAGAAAGCCTCTGTATGTACTTAATCGGCGCCGAATATGTTCATTCAGGCAATGCATGTGTTCAACGCGTCGACGTGTCGCATATATGATTATGTTGCAACAATAATGGATGGTTTTTATTATATTAGACAACTACATTCATAGTATGGGAACACCTTGTCTATAAAATATCAGATCATAGAAAAGTGCAGATCTAAGATCTGAAATTTGCGTGGTATTTGTCGCTAGATTTTCTCATAACTGGTATCAAACAGTGTACCGATACGGTTATATTATCTCTGAAAAAACTCTTTTTTTTTAAAGGAGAGGAATGCGCTACGCATGAACGGACACTATCTTAAGATGGGCCGAAGAGTGTCGGACTCACCGCGAGACCACTGGTGTTACCGACTAAAACTCCGGGTTATCGATGGTCTGAAAACCGTCATCTGTCTTAAGCTTTGCTACGGGCCGCCCATGGTCTCGGTAAATAGTACTTTAAATATGTAGGAGCTGTGAGTGCCTATCGGGGCAATTGGCCGCGGTCACCTGTAGGGAAGGTTGTCCCTAGATCAGAACCGTTCCGTCCCGCATGTCTGTGTTCTCTTTTGACGTCGTCTGCCATACCGGGCAACCTTAACAGAGTTATTCGGGCAAGTCGCTTTTTTCTTCGATGACTTCTTTAGCAGTTTGGGTCCCAACTCTCCAGCCGCTAATCGTTTCCCAGATGAACTGAACGAAATCCTTCATGCTCGTTGTCGACATGTCCGGAGAAAGGTTTCTTAACCTCGAGTCGTCGTTTCGCTGCCAGCGGTACATCACTTTGTTCAAAGTCAAGGCTCTTGCTTACATAGGGTAGGACAAACAGACATCGTGTGGAATGCGCCTTGTGTGCAAAGGATGCAGCTACCCGATTGGGGAACTACATGGAAATTTTCTAGGTAAGCTTGGAAATCTCCTTGTCCAGTTTTAACTTGAGTCATGCAGAAGTCCATGTCGTCTCCAGGACTATCCATCTACTTTTTGATGTCCGAGATCTGATCGCGAACCTTGCTTTCGGGCCTTCCGCTCCACAATTCTGTCCATCTCGTTGCCACTCGAAAGCATACATTCTAGCTCAGCCTCTTTTGAGCGTTGTGGTCCCATTTTCCACAATCTGCGCCGTTTCTTGACAATGTCTCATGGAGGAGTGCTGGTCAGGACCAGGGCAGCAGCCGTACCTACCATACGGTATGCTTGGATGATCCTTAGTGCCGTAACTCGCTGGGTTTGCCTTAGCAGGTAGTTGGCTCCCTCTGTGTTTGTTGCTGATGTGAACCAGACCGAGCAACCGAAAAGAGCTATCGATCCGGCCACCGTCATCAGCAGTCTCCTCCGATCCGCTCGATTGGGTCCATGGATGTTCCGTAAGATCTTACCAATATCGTTTGCTGATTTTATTGCCTTTGTCGTGGCAATGTTAACGTGTTCACCTCCCCTGAGCCATTTATCAAGATCGCCTCCCAGGTACCGAATATGCTCGACTACTTTGATGCTCTTGTCTGTCAACGTAAGGTCAAGACCATTAGAGTGCGACTCGACCGGTGAGCAAGACCGCCTCGCTCTTCTTTGACGCCAATTCAAGCTGTACGCTTTTCATCTATTCGTTAATCGACTGCACGGTCTTGCTGGCACTCAATTCAAGCTGGATACTCCTCCTGGCTTCAACGATTACTGCCAGATCGTCAGCGTACGTTAATGTCTCTACCTCTCTTAGAAGGCCTTCGATACGCAGCACGTCGGCACAGGCGATGTTCCACAGTAAGGGTCCCAGAATAGAACCCTCTTTTAAAAAAAGGAAAAGAGACTCTTAAAAAGAAATATTTTTACTGAACGCTGCACAACCAGAACCGATGAACCAGAGTTATTAAGTAGGTAACCTAACAGACAACACTTCACCTAGAACATTGAACAGACACAAAGACACGTATTGCCTTCTTACTTTTAACGGGTAGAATTACGGCTAAATAAATTGTCAAATAAGACTTGAGGGAAAATAGGACTAAATTAAGGCTTAGTGGCGGGGCTATTTCCTCGCATTTGGTAAAAGTGGGGGTAAATCTACAACCGTCCACCCTTAAATTGGTTTTCCAAGCTTCTAATAAGAACAGTGTCAATACGGGGGCTAGTTATAGTCAATATATGCTACCGTACCTTGTTCCCATGACATTATTATCTTTCTGTTCTGAGAAATGTTTGTTCATTTGTATGCAAGATGCGATGCACCAGAAAAAAGCTCGCGTGTGACGTCCTGCAAGATTCTAAGGCAAAGCCACGCCAGGCGATGTCTCTAGAAGGTAATTGGTCTCATCCTCCTAAGCAAAAACGAACTACAAAGTTCTTGCGTCAATTCGATTGGCGAGTGGCAGCTTAAAAACTCAATACATTACCGCAATCACTATTTTTGATAGCAAAAGATAATTTAAAGGATGCTTTATTGCAAGTTTGCAAAAGTAAAGTTATCTTCTGTTGTTTTTGTCTGTAATAGCCAATCATCACAAGGAATATTCGATGATTTGGGAGGTATTTAGGTAAGCGTTCTGTGAGATCTCTCCACACGCCACGTATACCTTGTCTTGTGTAGTGTGTCGTGAGGATCGGCACGCTTGGCTCCTAGCGTCCTAGCACAAATGGAAACACATGCAATTCGTGACGAAGAAGAAGGCGCTTACAGCGACTTTCCCACGGCTACCCTCTTACGAGTCCACAGGCTAATTTCTTCCTTTCTTCAGCCGGTCGGTCCCTTCAAAGTGTCCCCCTGCCTGTGCCAGTTCCCCTTTTCGTTGCAAGCCTGGACAGTATTCGACCTTCGCGTTTGCCTTCGACAATGACTACGCAAACTAGTACACACACACATATAAATATAAATATATATATATATATATATATATATATATATATATATGTGTGTGCGTATTCGCCTATAGATGGGCCTGTGAAACAAGCCCCCGGCACTAAGCAAGCTCGCCACCACCCCCGATTCGTCGTTGTCGATCCGTCGTGGTGGTTGTTGCTGTTGCTGTGCTTGTCGTCGTTGTCGTCTTGCAATCGTTTGGAGTCCTTTGCAACTTCCTCCCCCCCCCCGCGCTTCTCCTTCTCCAGACCGCTTCCCTGCTTTCCTACCGCCTTGCCTGCTTGCTTGGTCGGTCGGTCGATCGGTCGGTAGGTCGGCGCGGGCGCGCGCGACCCAGCCAGCGACATTTCGTTCCCACGCGCCCGCCCGACTTCCTTCGTGCTGTTTCTCCCTCTTTCCCCCTCTCTCCCTCTCTCTCGCACTTTTCTCATCTTGGTAGCCGCTGACCGTGTGAACAGCCGTGCGTCGACGACTCCGGTTGGTCTGTCTCACAACCACTGCGCGGGGCTAACCCAGAGACCCAAATGGAGCTGCCTGGCGGGGCGGGGAGGGAATGGGATCGGGATCGCGAGGGAAGGGGGGAGTGGGAGGAGAAAGAGAGCGGGCCTGGAGTGTAGGGTCGGGGGGAGAGGGTGCCGGTGGGGGCGGGTGAAAATCGGCCATTGGAGATCGCGCAGTGTCCCCAAGGGCTCAAGCAGCTAGGCTGCTTGCATTCGGCGATCAGAAAAGAACCGCTACGACTACCACCATAAGCAACGCCACGTCATCGTCATCCAGCCAGCGAGCCAGCCACCCAGTCAGTCAGTCACCAGACTCTACGCAGAGCGTCGACGAGTGCCCATACGGGCTAGACAAGGAAGGGAAACGGAGGCAGAGAGAGGTAAAGAAACAAATAGAGAGTGAACACGACCGTAACAGACGAAACACACTCACTCAGACAGATACAAGGAACTAAAGAGAGAAAGAGAGATCGAGGGAAAGTGGGCAAATAGGAGATTAGGAAAAAAGAGTCGTAGACACACTGAGAAACTACCACGATCACCACCGCCGCCGCCGCCGTTGCTGCTGTCATCTTTGTCACCGCTTTGCCTCGAGAATGGTACTTTGCTGAATCTGGTTCCTTTGGACGGGATGCGGCAATTACATGCAGAAATCGATAACTGCCATAAGGGCCATAGCTTCACCAGACGTCGGAATGGCGACGTAAGTTGTAACTAAAAATGTACCGTCTTTGTTGCTCTCCGCACGTACAACACCGATGAGCGTAATGAGCTGCCGTCGCGAGGTTGTCTGATAGACGTCCATCGAACGGGACCTTGGATACGGATCTTTATGTTGGTCACGATAAAAAGAAACACCTATATTGCATTTCGTGCAGCACAAACTAGACTTACTGAAGTCAAAATTTGTTTTAAAGAAAAAAAAAGAGACACATTAAGAAAGCCGTATGACATAACAATAGTAGTTACTTGAGTGCCGTTATATTGCTGTTCCAAGTAGACTAAAAACCTGACGCTAGTTTTTCGTTTATTGATTTTATCAAAGCCAGCAGCTGTGACACCCTCTCCTGAGGCTTAATCAATAGAAGCTTTAAATTTCTCACACACACGCAGACACTCTCTCACACCACTACCACCACTGCCCTCATTCATACACGCGCAGTCAATCTTTTCAATCCCTTTCACCGTTCTCTCTCTTCATGTGCATATATGTGCACACACTTCCCCTGAAATGCTCTCCTGCTACCTTTCATTGCTCTTTCCCGCCTGCTTCCCATACGTTATCTCTCTTTTTCCTCATCTCGGTAACGCTCTCTCCCTCTCTCTCTCTCTCTCTGTGTATTCGCCCACTCACTTACAAGCGTACATATTGCAGAAAAGTTGTCTGCTGGTGGTCGCTTCACCACGTTGTTTGAGCTTGGCCTCTCTCTCTCTCTCTGAGGGAATCTAACAACGACAACAGCAACAACAGCGGCCTACGACCATGATGATGATAATGGTAGTGGGGGGTAGTGGGGGGTAGTGGCCGCGGCGGCACGGGGAGGAGGAGGAGCGGCAGCCCACCGATGGGTCGCGCGATCAAGAAGCTCAGGCCCGGCCTGCTACCCACCCTGCCGCCTTTCGATATCATCCTACCTACCTGACTGCCTGCCTGCCTGGCGGCTACCCCGAACAACCTCTTCTAGTTAGGCTAGCCCACCGACTGACGACTGCGACGAACACGATGACAACATCTGAAGCTGCTGCTGCTGCTACTGGCGCTATTACTTGTACTTCCCCTCACCCACATGATTCTTCCTCCTCTCCCAATCTCGATGAAGTTGGTTGATCATAATGACGAATTCAACGATCACGACGACGACGACAGCAACAACAACGATGACAACAACATGATTCGCTGCTGCTGTTGCTGCAAAAGCAGGACTAGCAGCAGCAGCGGCAGCAGCAGGACAGCAACAACAACAACAACGACAACGACGAGCTTCACGAGGTTCTCGCCGATGGCGCGCGACATGTTAAGATGACTGGCGCAAGGCAGCACGTGCCACTCCACTCGCGACTGGCGCACGTGACGGTCATCTCAAGCAGAGGCACGCAACCCGACACGCTGCTGAAGCAGCAGCCGCCACCACCACCGCCATCACCGTCGTCGTCGCTGTCGCCACCGCCTCGTGCTCATCACGCAAACCGGCGGAGCACGCATTGACGCAGCTGCACGCACGCACGCGTCGTGCAAACGTTCGGTGCAACATTCCTACTGCTGTTGGCAGCGCAAGCCGCTCGCTGTTTGTTGGCTGACACTTGTTCGTCGTCGGTAAACAGCAGCTAAACGTGCGTGAAACCAGTCAGTGAGAGGGTCAGTCGTGATATATCTATCTATCTATCGGCTGATACCGGCCGCAAGGAACTTTCTAACGCCACTACTCACTATCATAGGCGGTTTCGGCGTTCGTGTGTTCGTTGTTGGCGCGGCGATACGCTTCTCAATGTACGACTGACAATCGTTGTGACGGTGCACGTGCAGCATAGCCGACTACTGACGCCGCGGTTGAAGTGCACCAAGTGGACACGTACGCTGTATCCATTGGCAAGTGAGCACTCAAGCCAACACTTCCAGGAGCGCGAGCGTTTACGCGCGTGACTAACTAACTGATTGACTGACTGACTGACTAACTAACTGGTTGAGGTAGCCCCGTCGAACGAACGGCTCGTGACTGTGATAGATAGACTTACGCACGGAACGCACCCCCTAACGAGGTCGGGATGTTTTCTTCTAATCCGTACTACGCCCCCACCAGTCAGCAGACGATGGGCATGATGACGCCCGTACATCCAATGGGCGTTATGGGCGTCGTGCCATCGCCTGCTTCCACCATCCTGCCACCGACATCGGCGGCGGCGGTAGCAGCAGCAGGGATGGCTCAGGCAACGCCATCCGTCCCCAAGGAAAGCCCGAAGAAACGCAAACGAGGGGTAAGCATATACAAACAAGTATTTATCGTGTATTGTCTAATCTAAGTTCTTATGTCTCATTGGCCTTACGGCATGACGGAGGTTACTGATTGGTTTGCCAGTACCAGAACCAACTCTTGTAATACCAATGTAAAGTTTTGATGACATTGGTAACAGTGCAAACCATTCTACCAAAACAAAACGGCATTATTTGGTGGTGCACAATGGACGAGGTGCACGTAGAGTCAAGTGATTCGCTTAACTAGTGAACTCCAGCGGTCCCGGTAGCTACTTAGTTCGTATATTTTTTACGCCTAGAGAATTGGAAACACAAACTGTTAGAGCCACAACAATGAAGTAAAACCAATGTGGAGATTTGTACAAGAAAATATAAATATTTTGTTATATAGGATCGCAAGGGATGGGTGAATACAATTATTATTACATCGATCTGAAATAAACGAATCCAGAATGTGATGCCTCGCTTAAATCCTACACAATTTGCGCGAAGCCTGTAAAACAATATGTTGATATTATGTACTCGGATGTTTTGTTGCTAAAAGGCTAACGGAATGTTGAAAATCATTTATGAGTCTAATATGCACCTAGAGTCTAACTGGTACGCTGCAGTGTTTAGTTGTCTTTGTTCGAGACGCTTAAGGCTATGCCATGTTCGATGCATACACCCATATCCAGATCCAGTCGACACTATAACAATCTGTCTCTGGCGATTTGTTGCATGGATTGTACAGATTCAGGTACTACAACTAGACATGGTCTAAGATTGCGTCATATGTGTCTGATTTACAGGCGATTGAAAAGAAGCGACGGGATCGCATTAACAACTGTCTCAACGAGCTGCGCCGCCTTGTCCCAGCCGCTTTCGAAAAGCAGGCGTCGGCCAAGCTTGAGAAGGCCGAAATACTTCAGATGACTGTGGAGCATCTTCGTGGTTTGGAAGCCAAAGGTCTCGGCGCACTGGCCAATGATCCACAGAAGTTTGCTATGGATTACCACCGTGTGGGCTTTCGGGAGTGCGCGTCAGAGGTTGCCCGTTACCTCGTCGCTGTCGAGGGAATGGACCTACAGGACCCACTGCGGCTGCGTCTCCTTTCCCACCTGCAGTGCTACGGTAGCCAGCGCGAGAGTGCGCCCCTGCCACCGCTAACAATGACCGCCGCTCCAACGATGAAAAGTCCGCCGAGTCCGAGCGGGTCGTGGAACCCGCCAGAGTCCCCTAGTCTGCCTGCACCGTCGCCCTGCGGGCCCCAAAGCACAGACATGGGCGCCTATGCACCGTACGCATCTACAACGCCTTCGCGGTTTCTTTCGTCGTCGTCGTCGCCGCCACAGCCGAGTGGCATGGGCCAGGTGATGCACCACATGACGCCGAGTCACCACTCGTACTTTATACCACCGTGTTCGGCATCATCGGAGGTAAAGCCCTATCGTCCGTGGGGGCGTGAAGTGGCCTACTGAGGGGTTTTGGTCACTTTCCGCGTAAATTGCTTGCAACATAGGCTGAATGCGAGCTGAATAACGTCTCCCTAGCTAACCGACCGTTTTTGCGGGCTGTGGGCAGGTACACGGAGTTACCTTGGTGTGTCCGCCCATCAATTCTGCGCTGCAGAATATGTACCTGTACCCGGCCGAACAAAGATGTACCTGATCACGAAGATATATGACGGTGTCCAGTAGACCAAAGCTAACGCGCGGTTACACCATCTCAAGGACGTATATGTGTAACATTGATTGTAAATATGTGTAGTAGTAGTCTGTGAGGCATATGAACAAGTACTTTTTTTCTTACACAAGTACCTTTTTTTAGACAGGTATGAACAAGTACGTATGAGGTGTAGATCCAACAGCTGCTTTTTCGAAGAATGTTTGTAGATAGCAGATCAGAGATAATAGAACACTGGATGTCCGACGCTGTTGTAGTTCCCTTGATACTTATAAAAGTCATACCAACTCCACACGCGATCGCGTTATAAATAGTTAGGGCAGATTAGTCATTGCGACATTAGGTTTGACGTATTTTATCTATTCGGGGATGAGCAATCTACTTTAGCAATGCAGCTTCCCTTCTTGTGAGATTGGCTTTCCTCTTGAGTTGCACTAAAGAGTTGGATTCAAAGTAAAACAAGTGAATATCTCTATCGCACTGAAAAATGCTGACTGGAATGAAGAGGTATATGTGAAGGGATGCCCAACTTTGCATTTCTCAACATTGTATGCGTTTATAGGTATCTTAAGAGAAATGCATGGAGAAAGTACGACAGAGGCAACTCTTGCTATATGGTACAAGGATGATTTGCTCAAGCACTCGACTTATAGCTAGGTGATCTTTCCGGGTCAGTATAATACCAGCGACATCTCTAGTCAGTGGACTGTGATATTTAATTGCTGGTTTGATGCCAGCAATGCTACATAGAGATGGCTATATTTTTTGATGAAATCTACTCTCTATTTATGTACGTATCAAAGCAAAGCCAAATAAAGTATCGCATATATATCGCCGGTATTATGTATGTAGCTTGTAATCTTTTTAGGTAAGGAATGCATAGATAATATTTCATTTATGTAGACACGTAACATACTTGTATATGGTTGCCCGGAATGTTAGATGAGTATGAAGTTGTTGTCTAGACTTAGTACATGTCTCATAACGTGTGCTAATATAATATATACGGTTGAACCATGTACGTATGAGGTGTAGGTCCTTGTTTAATGTTTAAAATGTATTTAAATGTTTTAAAAAAAGTTTTAAAAGTAAATAAACATCAGCTAACCAAATACGGAGTTACATAACTCTCTAAGAGCGACGTTCTAGTAGTGATGTTTGCAAAATATATGCTAATCTAGTTTGTCAACGCATGCATGTAGACCTAGAAGTGCATACAAGCGCAATGTTTCGCTTTCTCACAAAGCAGTTTTCACTTCAGTTCCGATTGCAATTCACTTCAATTATCACATTTGCAATAAGATGTTAAAGACTACCTTTTTCCAATCGCTGAGCACTAGAAGACAGCTTTCTGTCAGGCCGTCATAGTGTCAATGCCAAGGACACTTTCAGCAGGCGACGTTAGCGAAATGCAAATGGCTTGCGATAAGGTTCTAGAACCGGACGCGCCAATGCAATGCATGCGGAAAATAGAGTAACTTCTTCCGTCGGAACATCGCCACCTAGTTGATAACCCGTCACGTACAACCTATATAATTGATAGAGAGTTTTCTCGCCAACGAGTTCTGACCGAGCAGTATCAGCGTTATTCGTAACACGTTCCATTTGCTCCAGCTGCGAACTTCTGCTAACGCTTTGCCAGGCATACCGAATCCGAAGTTCGCCTTGCCGTCTATGCTATTGCCTTCTGGAGTTGCAGTAGCGGAGACGCATAAAGCAAGCTTTCGTCAACTCGTTTAGAAACAAGTGTTTTTCAATGATTCCCTTTATGCCAAGCTTACATACGCGGTATAACATTTTGTTAGCAAGCTATCTGTAGCCTAAGGTAGAAGCCACATCTGCCTGAGGTTAAAGCTCAGGTTCTTACTTAAAAGTTGCACTTTAGAGATAAATCCTGCAGTTCCGTAATATCAGTATACCTGTATTGCAGGGTTGTGAATGCGCTACAAACACACTGTAGAATTAAGGCCATTCGAGTAAATCTAGAGCTTTTGAAGTCTAAAATTGCACACCCGGTTAAAGACTGATGGTACTGCTTTCTCTGTCCTTCGCGTTCAATGCCTTAAAATATTTTATTACACTCAGTTGGGAAAAATGCGCACTTTTGGGGATTATCTGGGTAACCAATTTATGGTGGTTTGATTCTTTACATGATTACCGTACAGCTTGTATTTTGGCGAGAGTACGAGGTAGTCGTAAATAATCCATAGAAACCCATAACATTAACGGCCCAAAAATCTCCTCTAGCGGTGCATAGTTGTTATATTTGTATTTTCACAGCCTTTGCAGTGACCACATTTCTTTACGTTTATGCTCTATCCCTAATATTGCAATCTAATGAAAGCCATGCGTCATGCCAACTCAACTAGAGAGCAAACAATAAAATATATAATTTATTTTCTATACGCATGTTTTTATATGAGACAACGCGTACGAGTATACACTCTAATACACGAAGGTCTAACAATGCGGCTACGAAGCACCTTGGATAAGACGGCCAATTTCACTCGTTCTTGACACCCTCTGCCAGCTGGCGCTACACAAGATCGTTGAAGCCCTGCTTTCCCTTATAAAGTTTGCTCCTCCAAGGCATTACTCCTGAGGTTGCCGAGTTTTATGGGTACCCCATTACGTTTTAACCCCCCTCGGTGCACGGTACGAGGTATTGCATCATGCCCCTTCTGCAGATAATATTTCACCGGGTAAGGATCCAAGTTCGACTCTCAAGTGTGACACCTGCTACCTAATGTAAGAGGTGTCTGCCCCATTCCATAGAGCGCCGCGTTAACTAAGTCTCCACACGGTGGTTACCAGATGGCATTTTTGTGCTAAAGCATAGCGCATGAAAGAGAGAGAAACAGACAACCGAGGGAGATAAAGAATGTCGTTATCATGTACCCTATTCTTCCTCTATCTTTATTGGGATGACACGTCTTTAGACCTGAACTCACCTGTTATGTGGCCGCGTATGAACAGCGTCTTGCTTAAAGATGTACGGTCCCCGGCTGCCACGGTGTCCATCCATGGTGTCAGTACAGAGAACCTCTTGCTAGATTTCCTTGGTGAAAGTATCTTGCTTATTGAAGGAATGAAGTAGCATAATATCACCCTCATTAGATAAGATCTGGAGTAGCCAGATTTAGCTATATTTGCTATAGCAGGCGCTGCATAAAAGAAAACACTGTTTGTATGTTTCATCTGGTCGACGCGCTGCACAGGAAGTGTACCGTGCCCTCATTGAGCCGATATAAGCACACGGGATGCATATGGGAGCGGTTGTGAGCAGTCGATAAAAGCAGCAGAAACAAGTTGGCCATAGAACAGCAGTTTTTGGGTGACTTCTGGAACCTGTTATTATGTGGAACTAAGATATTGACCCCGGAGCGTCTGAAGGTATGTCGTCATTGAGCTAGGAAGTCAGGTACCTTGAACATGCCAACAGGACTGCCTGAAACCTAGAACAAAAAGCATTCAAGCACAAAAAAACATGCAAGGCTATACCGGAGGCTAAAGAGGCTACACCTGTATGCTGCCTAGCTCGAGTTAAACCAAAGTCAGATATAACGTGCCCGAGAAAGAATTGGCCATGTTTATACACAGCATGATTTACCTTGTGCATATACACACATGTATGTGCATACATATTTTTTGTATGTACATTAATGTGGAAGAAACCCAGGCGGAGCTCACTGCATTTGTGTTCAAAGTCGAGCACAAGATTCACACAAGAGGGCATGTTTATTGCGCACACTTCTTATGAATAGGCCAACGACCACCCGCATATTGCCCTCCCGTATGCCTATTTGGGCTGGTATACTGAACAGCTACCCTATTGGCCGTAGCTACTTCCCGAAAGACTAAATAGAGAACATTTCCGACATTTCTGAAAATAACCTTACCAGAACTCTTGATGGAGCTCCAGCAAAGATTTACCTGATAATATGGTTCTAGCTCCAGGGGCCAGCCCACAACAACGCTGCAATTCGGACTAACCTAGGAATCAGCGAAGGGGAATCAAAGGGTCGAATAAAAGAAATTGCTTGGCCGCCACGGATCGCTAGACATATCAAATATCGACTTTTTCATTTGAATAACCTAAATAGCCTCATCTACGAGACCTCTGTTTATTCGATCGATGATTTGGCCGCCAGGTTATCCGCTGCTGCTGGAATCGTTCGGGAAATGCCTGAACTATGTACAAGCGTACGATAAACGCTTTTGCAATCGCTGCAGAATGTGTGTGATTTTACAACATTCAACGTGACAGCTGCTGTGTGACACACTTCTTCCAAATGCGCTGCCAAAACCTACAAACTCAACGGTACATTACACCAAAAGCAGTATCTATATCCGATGACATAAACGGCATATGGACTCGCATGGCATATGGCTAAAAACGCATGCACAATCTAATTTAAGCCACTTACTTGAATGAAATCAATGATTGCCTGTTCCTTCTAGAAGATCCTCACCACAAGCGGTAACGATCAGTGCCAGACCGTCTGCGTGGGCGACGGAATAAACTCTCAGGGGGGGAAGGGGGGGCTATGCACCCCATCGTTGGCTATATTCCACAGGGTTGGTACCAGTACGGACTCTTGGAGGCCCCCAGTCCACGCTTTCGCAGGTAGATGGAGCGTGAGATAGACAGTGGAGCGCTTTGCAAACTGATTACAACGGACGCCTTTAGATATTTTATACATTGTGGAATTTAGTTAGATTTAATTTGGATGCCATTAAATTATATTATTAGAGAGCCGTACGACTTAAGCGTTACAAGTGTGTTGGCTCGGTAGACAACAATAATTACACTAGTGCAACATTACTTAGGTGAAACACTGAGGTAACATACAATTAGTATATTTTAAGCTAGCTAGAGGCAAGCGTTAGGTATTAACAGACAAAATATGAAGATAAACATAGGTAGATTATTCGGACTCTCACGCCGTGACGCAGTTCACGGTTGATAGAATTGCCGCCAATATATTCTCTAATTTCAAGTATCGTAATAAAGTGTGAATTAAGACCTCGTATCTACTTGTCAACACCATTTTCATTGTTATATCATTTATGGCCCTAAGGTTAACATATGTCTATATAGTCCCTTGTAGTTCCCAAACTCATGATGAAGAGCATGAAACCTGTCTGGGCATGGCATATGGCGTCTTTGAGGTCTATGACCCTTTTTTGGCCAAAACTGATGAACAAGGGCGTTGGTTTTGACCCGCGCATTGCCTTGGCGAAGACACCATTTGTCGGAATTGTATACTCCGGGCCGAGCAAGACCAAAGCAAGACCAGTTCTCGCGGACAGGCGTTTAAGAGATGTATGAAATGTCTCTGTCATCGACTGGCCAAGAAGAACAAATTCCCGGTGACTTTGGATTTTGAGAGCCATTTTCATACGTTCGTCATTCGCACGATTGCCTCATCGTCGGACGGATTATATTAAAAAAAACATGCTTCATTACCTGTGACGATGGTCAACAAAAAACTCGAGTCTTCAAGTCTAAATTGTCACGCATGGCAATCTTAACTGTATCTACAGTTTTAATGCTCGCTCGTCAGTTAGTAAGAACGAACTCACGCACGGGTTTCTATTTCTAGCGTTTCGGTTGGTTACTGGTTTATTGCTACGAGGACCATCTCCGTACATCCTTTGCGTAATTTCCTTGGTTTCAGTCGTTATTTTGCCCTATGTTAAACAAAGCTTTATTTAACCCTGATTTTGTTGAGTGCTTGCGTAGATCGCACTACAAATTAATTGACAACCCCCCAGCGGTATAGAGAAAAATACTGAGAGTACAATAGGCGTCAGTCAACGTAGTGCTACATTTGTCCAAAAGATGACGCCACTTGTTTCGCGTACAAAATTGCAGTCCCAGAACTTATTGAGCCAATTAGGCGCACATGTTTATTTATAACTTACAACTTATTAGGGCAACAATAGGCGCAAATCTATTCAAATACTACCATTCCCAGTGTTTAGTCCTATCCTTGTTGCTAACGTGTATACAAGGTAATCCTTTTATACAATATATTTGTTGTTTAATTAATTACACAGGAACATAAATTGTCGTCTTTATATATATATATATTCCCTTAAGTTGGTTGAAAAGGTTGTTAAAGTTTTCAATGAGTACGAATTGGTTGTATATACGAGCAAAATCAATATCTTAGTGTTTCGACCTGCTAGAAGGCTGCTTCAATTGCCTGATAGTTTTCGACTAGGTGCTAATACGGTAGATCGTTCTCAGGCAGTAAGGTGTCTTGGTTTGGTTTTACATAATAATTTATCTTGGCATTCTCACGTAGATCAATTGATGCCAAAATGCTATGCCGTTATTCCAACACTACGGCAATTAAGGTAGATAGAGGTTCCAATTGAGGGACTTCTGACTAAAAATCCCTGCGTTTATCTATTTTATGCTATGATATCCTGGTGTGGGTGGTGGGTACAGAGGCATTCTCCAAGGAGTTTAAGTGATTAAAAATAATGCATTTCGTGCCATCTTCTCCCAACGGCGCTACGAGTTAGTTAGTGATCTGTTTGCTGCCCATGACCAGTCTCAAAAATATATGTTTTTAGAGTGGCCACGCTCGCCTACAAGACCTTTCGAGGTTTACTACCGGCGGATATAGCATTGCCTTTGGTGCCTAGACAGGTAAGACAATACGTAGAGCGACAATATTTGTGGTACTGCGGACAAGAAAGAAACTTAGTTCCCATCTTCTATTGTGCCGTCTGCCGCATATTTGGAGCGCGCTACCAGGTCGCATAAGATATATCTCCTCTGTAACTGTGTTTGTCGGGAATAAAAAAATATCTTGTTTCCGGCTCTGGTATAACAGATCGATGAGGGTATTGGCAGGCGTTGCGGAGTGAAGAGCTGTGTGGATGTTACTTGATTCATGAGTTGTAAAAAGCCACCATACAAGGGTCGGCAATACTGTTGTGCTGAGTGTATTTACTTGCCACAATGCTGTATCATTCTGAGGAGCTGGATTGCCTGTTTACTGTGTACACACTTGTATATATGACCATGTGACAGTGTAAATTCACACTATTTTACAAAATGCTGTTCTTTTTTTTGAAAACTTGAGCATTTGTGATGCAGTTACGCAAATAAACCACGTTCTGAATCTTAAATACATATTCCGATGTATATATATATATACGTATATATACATCGGAATGTGTAGCTGACCTGTAGCACGACCTGTCGGTTTTTGCTGAGTGTTCTCACTATGATGGTTGCATCTCAGAATAAGGATGCTAATGAAAGTTGCATCGGGTGCCAAAACCTTTTCCAGCGTTTAGCAAGCCGCCTATGGTCTACTTTTAGCCTTCTCACTCGGTTATTTCGACTGGTTCGTGGTTTCTACTCGTTGTGGTTTCTACTGGTTGTGTGAGACATATTTTTGGACTAACGGTCTGATGCGCACTTGGATAGCATTAACGTTTCTCCTCAAATGGCTACTCGGCAGTTATCACCCGGCAGTGTCTATTTCTGTACGTTTCCACCCCACCGCATGGCTGTATCAGTTAAGCCCCCATCCCGATCTGGCTTTGCAGCTCGCCCAAGCTCGAGCCTCTGATGTTCGCGCTTGATCACGCTGCTTCGTTCCCTCCTTATACTATCATCATCATGGGCCGACGAGATTTCCCAGAATCAATCCCAAAACCACTCCTGCATCACAAAGACACGCACACGTTGAGATGTACTCATAGTTGTCTCATCGATCATCAAGCAAATCACAACTGCGCTTCTTTTTTCATATTGGCTTTTAATGGTTTTAACATGTTGAAACAAGGGCAACACAAGACAAGCAAAGGAACGATGACAAATAAACACGCATCGCTAAATCGCAAGTTTCACGCGATCATTCATCTTTATTTTTTTTACATACACAGCTGATACAACCTCTAGGCACGTCGGCGTAAATTATTCATGTTGATGCTAATTAAGGCAAAATGGACAGACTGGCGTCTGTTGACGCAGTGCGGGGGGGGGGGGGGGGGGGAAAGTTGCGTCTCGCGTGCGCATAAAAAGCAGCCCACGCACCTTGTGCACGACCATCGGCAAATGCGCCATCAAAAGGCACTTTCAAAGGCATTTATGTAGTGAGTGTTCATCTGAACTAAGCCGACGAATTCGCAGCTACCTATAGTCTCCAGTCGCATCGCTAACGTTATCGCCTTTCTAAGTCGGACTCGCTCACCTTTGGTTGAACGAGATCTGCTGCCGCGCAACATGTAGTATGCTTCAGTACATTGAAGCATAGTACATGTTATATATATATATATATATATATAACTGATATATCTGTGTAATTGAATCGTGCAAAATCTCGTTAGCCCAAACGAGGTCAAGAAACGTGATGTAATGTTCCGTCAATCCCAGCCACACCAGTTTACGCTCGTCTCACGGGTACGTGGTTGAGTCATTTCGATGATGCGCTCTCCTACTATCACCTACCTCGCGTTCGTGTAACGCGAAAAGAATCTGCTGGGCATTTTGACGCCATTCGCGATCAGATTGGCCTTTCGTCGCACGTAATCGTCGTACGCTTCTCGATCGGACTCGGTCAGTGTGGTGCCGAAGCTACACTTGTCTGCCATGAAGCGAAGCAAGAGGCTGCTGGCGATGTCGAGACTCGTGAACGACCCCGGAGCAACCACTGGCCACGACAGACTCAGCGAACTCCACAGCGACGGCTGACGAATGAACGGCAGATCGCTTTGGGCGTCTCCGCTTGAGCCCAGCAGGGTGTAGGCGGTCGTGTACGTCATGCGGAACATCACCCGCATGATTTGGACGTCTTCGCGCGCCGTGTGCCGGCTGTTCAACACGAGCAGGAGTGGTCGACACACGTTGATGGGCCGGTCCGCCTGGATCACGAACATCAGCGGATCGATGGCCGCCCCACACAGCGTGCGTTCTTCCATCTGCAGCGTCATGTATGCCGTCGCTCCGCCGAATCCTCGACCGACAACCGTCACCCGGTTGAGGTCCATGGTGGCCGCAAGTGCCGCCGAGTGGTTATCGGCGAGCCAGTTTCGGTGCGGTCGTCGCGCGTTAATCCGTTCGAGGCAGTTCAGCGTACGGATGAGTTCGGCCACCCGCCGATGGAGCTGTCGAAGGCGAATATTGTAGAGCGACGGAGTCTTCTCAACTGGTCGGTAGTTTACCCACACCGTACGCACTGGCTCAGACGCCTAGAATGATACACAACAACGCACACAAAAACACACAACCAACTAAATAAATGCGTTCGCGACGAAAATGTATCGTCATGCCAGTCGTTGTATTGGCATTTACAGGCAATCTGCCACAATATATGTCTAGGCTATAGTTAGTTTTAAAATACATATCGTGGTTCTTCCATGCAGCCTTGTATGCTTCAATTACATCAGTCTATTTAAACCGTTAAATTCAATCATGCAGGATTCCGCAAATAATTGGCTAACATTGGTCGATTGTCTCCGGATCAAGTACCACTGATCTAAATTAGGATCACCTCAAGAGCTCCCTCTCACTATCCTGTCTATATCCCGATATAGATAGAGGTATGAACTCGACATTTAATAAGAATTCTTCATTGCCATACTCCCGTAAAGGAAATGCGTAGCAATTATGGAGAAGTATTCTTTACAATATATATACACACAATGTGCCGATTGCAATACGAAATGCGAATATCTGCTTATGTATGTATATACATATATCACATCAGTGGTTCCGCGTGGTTACGCCCCATATAGTGATTTCGTAGGTGGGAATCAATTCCAAGAGCGCCCTGTACACAAGGACCAGAACAGTGCGGAAAACTTTGGTCTTCCTCAGACGCGCCAGCGCTGCTACGATAGCACAACAGACCCTGACGTTCGACCGAATGTGACTGTCCTATTTCGTGTGTAAAGCGTAGTGCCGAGGCTATTCAGTTTTCGACAGAAAGGAGAGCTGTACTGTCCACTTGGAGGGATATATTACGCATGTCCAGCTTCAGCCTGGATGCCCACTGAGAGGGGTGGAACAAGATCAATCATCGGACTTCAGACTATTTGAATCGCATTGCAGTTCCTAAGTTGTGACAGAACTAAAGGAAAATGCATTGGACTCGAAGCTCCATGAGCTCCAGAGATGAAGTCATGACGTTTGTCACTTCGTAGTCCTCCTCGAGCGATAGGCTCATCGATTAGCAACGCTTTAATATCGCGGCCTCCTTTCTACCACGGCCGCAGATTTGACTAAAAGACACCCGCAGTTTTGCAGGCCGACCACTGACAGCTACGAACTGTTTCGCGAAGTAGGCGTGCCTTGTGTCCTCGAGTCTATTTGTGTTAATCGACTACCACCGCCGCAGGGTCTCTCTGTCCTCTGCGGTGTGTTTGGAGAGCCACTGATGATGCTCTGTCATTAGCTCAGACAACTTAAATCAAGGAGCACACCGCTTTTTTAGAATACCTTTTTTGGAAACCCTACGCTGCCTGAACGGCAATGTTTCAGTATTGAAACTCCCTATTATACGATTGGTAAGCCTCATTACGATTACCCAAGTCGAGAGCTGAAAGCCAGTCGACCCTGGCGACACCGCCACAAAACCGTCGCTTAGATTTCCGTCAGTGAGCCTTGGGTAGCCCGAGTAGGCCTCGGGTTTCCTTGCAGCTGCGGCAATGGCATGTTTGTGTATTGCCCGCCAACATGATCTCCGCCGGGCACTGGTCGGAAAATATCGTGTCAACAGCGTACTTAGGCAGACTTTGCGAGATGTGCCCAACATTAACCATTAGCCGGGTTCTACCGGCAACGTCCTCGCATATTATTTACCCGCCTACGGCTTAGGCAGTCAACATAGAAACGACGCATGCTGCGCCCATTCTCTCCTACGTAACGGCTGAGAAGCCATGTCATCTCAGCTGTCAGCAACGGGCTTCCCAGCAATTTGTGTTTAAATTGCTGGGACTCCCGGTATGTAAGTTATGTAAGGGTGTAACCGGGTCTGCAACCACCGAGGTATATTAAGGCAGTTCCAAAGGTGTCCTCCCTTTAGCGTCACCGTCGGACGGGACAACCATGACACGTTCAGCCGATCGCTGCTACCTTTGGGACACTTGATCCGTCGTCTCCGTGGCCCCTTCATCTACCCTATGTCCTATCTGATGTTTGCCGTTGTCCATATTCGCCGTCTCCTTGCTGTTTCCGTTCTTCTTCTTCTTCCTTTAATTTTGCTTTGTCTTTCACCACTGCCAACCCGCCCTTCATCCACGTGCACGTCGAGGTTTACTGTTGCGTCACAGGTGTTACCCCACCGCGTCCACATTTCCTCATCCCAGCCACGTCGTCTACAGCCGTGGCGCCGGCAGTAGCGGGGGCAGCGGAAACTCGAGCAGCAGCAACAGTTGCAACCGCGTCTACAAAGCTGGTAGTAGAGCCGGCAGAAGCAGTGGCCCAATCGTGCAAACACTGGCGGAGGCTGATGATCAGATATCTTTTGTCTGTGCCAATCGAACCTCAGTCCTCAGCGCCTCCACCTTCGCATATCAGCCTCTGTCACTCTCTTCTTCAGCCCACGTATCACTGTTTCTACAGATGCGCCACCCATGCGCGCTCGACACACACTCGACAGCGCGGTATACTCGAACTTGAATTCTGGTAAGGTAAACCGCAACGCCCGCCTCCTCAATACACTCAATAGTGGCCCGTCGTGCCGCCCTCGCCCGCCCTCAGCTCCAACATCGAGTCTAACAAGTCCTCTTCATAGCTGGACCAGCGCGCCGCAGACGCATTAGGCGTGGTGCGTGGTTGCAGACTGCGCCAGTGTCTGGTAATATCCAGTGGCGTATGCAGTGCACGACGCCGGGGCGACATGTGTACCGCCGGCGTCTACAGCGGTAGGCGGTTTCCACAGTCCATCATCTCCGTCTTCACCTCCTCCGGCTTTCTTCTCTTTCTTCTGATCATCAAGATGTTTATATGTGCGAGCGCTGTTGGTTTTTATGAGCCCAACCTAGGAGGGCTGCCAATTACGAGGACCGATGCGTTCCACGGTGGCTACACGTTTGCATCGTTACTGGGAAATCATAGTTTAACGCAATACGAATTGCTTCGAACACATTTTTTGTTTTTTGTTCTTCATCTTATCGTAAAATAACAATATTTAGAAAAATAATAACAACATGTTTTTGTTTTGTACAAAGAACAAAATAAGATACACCGAATGTTCAGAATTCTAAGTGAGCTTTCGACTTACTTGAACTAATTAAAATAATAAACAACATTTTGTATGACATAGTTCATTGGCTACAATATCAAATCTTGCAGTCTATTTAATGAATAAGCTAAATACCTTTCAAGACCTCCTTCTAGAAACTGAAACAATAATGTTCACTAAACCAAGTGTTAATCCAAGTCAAACCAAGAACAGCATAGCTCATACAAATACCCAACTGCCAAGACGTATCCAGAATCATTTTGTCTCACGTGTAGATTAGTTGTTTGATTTGACCTAAACACATATTAAGTAATTATTGGCATGTTTGCCTCTTACTACAAAGTACAAAAGGATACAAACGGGAAAAGCAATACATCTTGTACAAATTGAAAACAACCATTTTTCACACAAATACAATCTATAGAGTATCTTCTGCTGCCAGCCTACGCCAATCCAAATTATCTGCGCGGTGGGATATTATTGCTTCTATAAGTATTACTGATGCGGTTGTTTGTTCGTGATAGCACGTAAGAACTCAAACGTTCACTAACGAACTTCATACTTTCAATGCAGAATAAAACATAGGTGCATCTCTGAGCCTTCGGCAGCCTTATGTAAGTCGTATAGCTAATGCTTCAGAGTTTACGCCGCATGCAAAAACCCACCTCAGTCTTGTTCGCGCAGATCCGCTTCGCCGAAATATCCGGCTCGTCCACGCCGTTGTCTGTTGGCGGCCGGAGAACGCTATCGGCCTCATCTTCGTCTTCATCGTCATCGTCAAGGGTGGACTCGCACATAGACAGCTCTTCTTCGCTTCGAAGAGGCTCGTCGGTTTCTTCGCGATCTTCAACGCCATCTACATGGTCTCCACCTAACGCATCAACACAGTCTTGACCACCGCCCCTGTTTCTCGGATGCACTCGTTCGATGTAGAATGTGCGACAGGCTGTACTATCCCTTTAACGGTTGACAAAACGGGCAGAACATACACAAAAGTAGAACACGTTACACATTAGCGCTCCGTAAATATTGGCAAACTTGTGAACGATAAGATATCTTGTTGTTGTTGTTAAATAACAAACAGGCGGATTAAAAAATGTGCGCACTGTTACATACACTTAAATAATTAAAAACAAACATTAAAGTAGCAGTTGTTGAGTCGTCACCAAGCTAGACTGCTCAGCAACTGAACTTTTGTGCTTACATCTCCGTAGCATTGCTTACATCGCACACACACGCAGACACACGAATCGTCAGAGTCATGATATCAAAACAGATTTAGATAGTAACATATTAAGTGCATGTAGCTATTTAAGGTAAATTTAAGAAAGAATAAACAAATATTTTTGGATAATTCACATGTACATCTATCTAGCATCTAGCAATATAAGCATCGTGGTCTAATTATGGGATAACATGGTGAGACCAGTACAGAGTCACTGCTGAATTCAACAAGAATAACAATAGCAGAAATAAACTACCCTAATTGGATCCCCGCCACGCTATTTATTTGCTTTTGCGGCCAACATTATATTACACACGCCCTGGGGGTGCCGAGAGCTCACTACCGATATATCAATGGTCTTGACACAATAATACGTGTGCAAACCTTTCCTTTCCCTTACGCTCCACCCCACGACTATCTTGTTGAGCACATACGATCATGAGGTAAAGCAAACAAAGGACACCGAATGCGCTACATATGTTATAGGTCGTTTATAATAGGTTTTCCTTCGTTATGGCAAGTTCACTTTATATTTACATGTTTTCAGCCATGCCATAAATTAAAAAGTATACGGTTTCACACGGAGAGCGTTAGTTCAGTGACCGCCCACTCTTTGCGGGGAACAAATATTCTACGAGGGAGCTGCTTAGATGCGACGGAGAACTCTGTATTTGGTAGAATTCGGAGCATTTTAGCAAATGTGGAATTCGGAACATTTTAGTAAATCGATGAACGTGCCAGCATACAGCTATAAAGGAACTAAAATACTGGTTCGGAATATAGCTAAATACAAAACCCAGCTATGCGCTGCAATTAATATTAATCAGAAAAGTATCGTTAAGGGAATCAGTAAAGCACGGTGTCGTTCCGCATTACCCAATTTTTGCCAAACACGTATTAAGCCGTCCTTCTCGTCAATATTTGTAGCATTGTCGGCTCTCCTTTCGTAGATCACGACCTTTCTCGATAATATTCCAAGTTTAAAGACTGCGCATCTGATCGCTATTGCATCTCCGGCAGTATCAGAACGTCGTGGTCGTGTATTACCATGTACACGCGATTTTACTAAGCTAGGCTTAAAGCAGGACGTTTTGAAAGAATGCCGTGATAGTTGGCTGTATATCAGTGCTACTGTTGCTGCCACGGTACATTATGAGGGTTTGGAAATCTGAATATAGCGAAAAGAAGAGCACTTAGATTCTTTGACTCAACGGGATGTCAGACGCGCTGCCCGCTTAGATTGGTATGATTATTAAAGCGTATAATGAAAGCGCGCCGGCGATATTTCGTCATCAGTGAGCCCGACCGACCAATCTGACTTCAAATCTGCGGACGATCATAGGCGACATAACGGAGTCGCGACGCTGTCCGAAAAAAATCCATTTGGGAGAAACGACTTGTCCGGATAATTGCAAACCCTCCATGATGACAGAAGTTTCCGTCTCACATTCTATCGGACTGCGAACCAAATTAATTTTGATATACGAGAAAAGTTGTAAAAAGAAAGAAACAGACCAATGAGACGCACGCATATTTCGCCATCCTTCCATTCTCTATACGAAAAATAAGGTTTGGATATAGAAAAGGAGATCTCTTGTAGGATGTAGTCTACTCATACCGGCACGGATTGACACGAACATTCCATTCATTAGTTACGTTATACAGCCAATATAGAAAATTCGAGATTAGATCAGAGTTGACCTTACTTTCGCTGGCAGACGACGGCATTGACCGCGCAATTCTTTTCGAGTAACGAGAAAGTTCGCCTACGAACGCAAGATGCATCGGTTGTCGTACCGAAGGGATCACTTATTTAAGCCAAAATGTAAAGGTAACGAGAGACAAGGCAACTCATTTTCGAGCTTGACCGTGGACATGATACCTGCTGACGATATGTAGATTGGGCAACAGAAGAATCTGATTATATTAACGAGCACGGCAAATTGTTAATGTGTCGACTCACATCGTCTAATATGACTTTCTAGACACACCAAACGAAAGCGCATAGTCACGTGTTTTCTTTCACGAATTACCACCATTGTGAGCAACCGTGAAATGACTAGCCTTTTTTTATCACTTGCTATATTTACGGTACGTATTTTAGAGTTGACGTAGTCAGTGATATCAATATCTTGTATTATATTCATATACTCCTAATACTAAGATCGTATTGTACAGACGGACTACTATTACAACGCCAAAAGCGTTTAGCACGATTAAATGTTCGAGAATACCTATTGACAATAGTCCAATTGTTTCCTTCTCCGTCGGTGGATCATGGCCGTTTAATTCAAGACAAATTGGAGTTAGTGGCGTATTGATCACGCTCGCGCGTCTGATCGAATCGACGTAGAGAGATAACGGTCTCCAGCGGACGGAACAACGGACGGACGGACAATTTGGCGTTAACGGCACGATCCGCTCATTCTCGGATGCGTTCGCGAGACGAGACAATGGTGGCGGGAGAGAGAGAGAGAGAGACGCAGACTGCTTCCGCTCGTGTGCACTCGTTGATTTGCAATTTCGGTTCTTGCCTATAGGCCAACCCGACCTACATCAGATCTTGTGCTGTTTGGCGCTTGCATTCGTTCTTTCAGCCACACACATACACAGTGACTGACGTAGGCACGCTCATACACATGTGCCATGGTCGATTGCCAATCGATGCCAATCTTTCGGCCGATAGGGTAGGATAGAATTAGACAGCGTCCTCCATAGTCGTTTCGGGCCCTCGACGACCCAGCTTGGTTGAGATGCTTCTTGGAGCACAAGTGAAGCCGCTACAGGCGCTGGTGTTGCCACCAGCGCCTGCAGCAGCAGCCGCAGTGGGAGGGAAGTGGCAGTAGGACTGAGATCGTCCGCCTCTGGCCATTTTCTACTACTACTACTACTACTACTACTACGATTACTACTCGAAGGCACCTCTGCCAGCAGCTGCTGCTGCTGGGGCTGATGCTACTGGCCGACTGGTTGGTTGGTTGGTTGGTCGGTCGGTCGGTTCTTGTTCTCCATGTCCTCAGTGTGTACGCTGTGACGACGACAACACCGTCATTTCCTTCCTGCCGTTCGTTTTGCTCGCTTCCACGATGGTCCCCGTATGTATGTATGCCCGTTTCTTCGTCTTCGCTGCTCCAGTGTGCAGTCCGCCCAGCACCACTTTTTGTTGTTTTTTGTTCGGACGGAAACGAGTGGACCGACCGATGGATAGATGTATAAATAGATGAACTGATGGATGAATGGGTGAGTGGGCGGGTGGGTGGGTGGAGGAACGAACAGGTTCGTCCAGCAGACACAAGTTTCGTCATAACGCAACGATGATAGAACACCGCCCCGCTAGAGTAGGAGTAGGAGATTGGACAGCAGCGGCAGCATGACCACGGCTGCTACAACGAGAACTTAAACTAAAGACAACGATGAACCTAGTATAAAGCAGACCGGTGGACGCGGCGCAAATCGAATAACAAGAATGGCATTGCGCGTACTAGCAGTACCTACGATTACGGACAATAACAATGAATTACCGAGTGCAGACCAAACGCAGACTACAGACAAACCGACACAGAAAGGTATGTCAACGCAGAGACAGGCGCAGCAGGGTGTGCGGTGTAACCTGGTGGCAGAAGGAAAAAGACTCTGAGGAGGAACAGGAAACATCTAGCTGAGACGAAGTTGAGTTCAGACAAGAAAGGGTAAAAGAAGGAGGCCGATCTGGCGACACTGCTCACTGACACGTTAGAAGCAATCGGACGAATGATTGCCTTGAATCTCAGCGGTACGCAGACCTGAATGCGGATCGCCGCTTATATGTGAATAGTAGTACAGTGATGTTCAATGTACTCCGTAACTTCCGGCTGCTTTCGACTGGTCGGCGATACTGCGCATGGTACAAAGCAATTCGAGTACAAAACACACACGCTCACCCATGCATAGACAAATCTTTCGGACTCCGACAGACGGCTAATACAATTATTTTTACTTGACAATAGCACCGTATCTTTTTGTATCCCAATCGATAAATCGGCACCAAGCCGTTTGCGAAAAACGGTCAGCAGTATCCGTATTCGTGCAGAATATGTGAAGATCTGGTGGATTTTCCTATGAAACAACCCTCACAAGATCTGCTAGGATTATTAGCGAACACCAGCTCGGGAAACACACACCCAACTGATTCCCCCCCCCTATCTTCTAGATCACCAAGTCTGCGTTTTCACAATGTCGATCGAATTCAGAATAAACGCAGTTATTTTTGTTATGGCGAGGCGAAAAACAAGGCTGATTATCTACCAGTAACTCTGCGCTCTCCCAGTGACGCTTCAAGTGATTTCTCTTCTTCAAATCCTGCTAACAATATTAAACCTTTAACGTTAGGATATCCAGTGGTGCTGACGGTATCTGGCTGGAAACATTACGCAGGCCATTCAGTCTGATGACTCTGCTATAGTTTTGTTTAATTCTTAATATGGAGATCGTAATCTATATTATATATTTACATCTTGTTATGGAAACCACGTTAATCTTTGCATGGCAAGCGACAAATGTTGACCCTTTTACGAAATCGCTGCGACTCGTTGTCCCAACTCTTAAGGAAGCGTAACGTAATTAATAAAGAAAGGCAATGCAAAAAAAAAAAATGTTTGTTTCATGCCTCTTGTTATATATATATATATACAGGGTGTTACGTAAAAAGTAGTACTTCTTTCGAGGTTTGATAGAGCTCGGCAAGAAAATAATTTTTCCCAATGGGCGGAAGCCAAGAAAACGTTTTGTTTAGGAGTGAGGATGAAATTTAGAAAAGTCGTTATTCTGCCTTATTTTCTCCTACATAGTTGTACAAAATCTACGTTTGCGGGAGAACCAGTCAACGCATGAAGCAACCGATCATACCAGTGTGTTCGGCGGAAAATTTTGCATAACCTAAATGACACCTAACGCAGGCTAGCAAAAAGCAAATAGGTGGAATAAAAAAAATCATAAAAAGTCGATTTGTTGTTATAACTTACGTTGAAGCTTTCACGTGCAAAATCTAAAAATTTTGCCATTGCGCACAAATGACGAACACTCTCCGACGATAGCAAATTTAATGCCCGTCATTTTCGTACCAAAGTGATGGTGCTGTGTTACGTAGTTGCTGAGAAACTAGGCTTTTTCGACAGCCATATCAAAAGCAAAGGCATGCATACTTCCTAGCATCTTGACCTGCTTTACCACAGAAACCACTTGCGCACGTCCAGAAACACACCAGCATTTATTTATTATAAGAAGTGCTCGAAGTTCCGTCCGCCTACCACTAAACACGTTCTGTAGCAATTGCACAGGCTCTCTTGCACTCGTGTAAATATGTTAGGCATTGCCCTAACGGCGTCAGCAGCGTTGAATATACGGTCAACCAGATCTTCACGCGATTCAACGGGGGTTTCGTAAACAACACTCTTTAGGTAGCCCCACAAAAAAAAGTCGAGGCTTGTTAAATCGGGGGAGCGAGGTGGCCAAGCTATAGACCCGCCTCGGCCGATCCACCGATTCTTGAATGCTTCGTTTAGGTATTCTCGAACCGTAGCAGAGTTGTGTGGCGGCATTTTCAGACGAAAGCTTTCCAGGATGCCTTCTAACAACTAGGTAACGTATGAATCAAAAACGCGCTGCATCTAATCTGGCGGAAACAAACACACCAGCATTTGTTTACGCTGAGCAGCCGGCTTTGTTTCGAAATTATTCGCCGTTCGCACAAGCTTCTATCGGAAATTTGCGCGGGCTTTGATTCGAAATTCGTCATTCGAGACGCCAAAACACCATAAGAAAATCCGCCAACGCCAAAAGCTATAAAACGAAGTGTCAGGTTCTCGAGATGTGTCATTTCATACGTTACCCAGTTGTTAGAAGGCATCCTGGAAAGCTTTCGTCTGAAAATGCCGCCACACAACTCTGCTACGGTTCGAGAATACCTAAACGAAGCATTCAAGAATCGGTGGATCGGCCGAGGCGGGTCTATAGCTTGGCCACCTCGCTCCCCCGATTTAACAAGCCTCGACTTTTTTTTGTGGGGCTACCTAAAAAGTGTTGTTTACGAAACCCCCGTTGAATCGCGTGAAGATCTGGTTGACCGTATATTCAACGCTGCTGACGCTGTTAGGGCAATGCCTAACATATTTACACGAGTGCAAGAGAGCCTGTGCAATCGCTACAGAACGTGTTTAGTGGTAGGCGGACGGAACTTCGAGCACTTCTTATAATAAATAAATGCTGGTGTGTTTCTGGACGTGCGCAAGTGGTTTCTGTGGTAAAGCAGGTCAAGATGCTAGGAAGTATGCATGCCTTTGCTTTTGATATGGCTGTCGAAAAAGCCTAGTTTCTCAGCAACTACGTAACGCAGCACCATCACTTTGGTACGAAAATGACGGGCATTAAATTTGCTATCGTCGGAGAGTGTTCGTCATTTGTGCGCAATGGCAAAATTTTTAGATTTTGCACGTGAAAGCTTCAACGTAAGTTATAACAACAAATCGACTTTTTATGATTTTTTTTATTCCACCTATTTGCTTTTTGCTAGCTTGCGTTAGGTGTCATTTAGGCTATGCAAAATTTTCCGCCGAACACACTGGTATGATCGGTTGCTTCATGCGTTGACTGGTTCTCCCGCAAACGTAGATTTTGTACAACTATGTAGGAGAAAATAAGGCAGAATAACGACTTTTCTAAATTTCATCCTCACTCCTAAACAAAACGTTTTCTTGGCTTCCGCCCATTGGGAAAAATTATTTTCTTGCCGAGCTCTATCAAACCTCGAAAGAAGTACTACTTTTTACGTAACACCCTGTATATATATATATATATATATATATTGTGTCGCATGACTTAATTCCATCAGATTGGGTAAAATGAAGGATAGCATGGTCAATATCATTACAGCCTCGTAATTATATTAAAATTAAAAATTGCTCAGTGCCAGCCTTGTTAGCGAGGAGATTGCATTGCACTCTCTGTTATGCTATCTTACACATAAACCATAACAACATTTACAAACACACGTGTCACAGGGTTTATGATAAGCGTCTTTCTGGCATAAAAGGTGGTGAAGACCGTGCACAGCAAAACGGACGGTTATGTGACTATTTGTCCTGCCCGTGCCCCTCTGCTCTGACCTAACCATTGCATCTGCCATATAAAAATGTGAGTCGATTTCTGCCATCTTCTTTTCATATCGCCGTATGAACTTGCTGTGGGAGCTCAAACTGCTTTCGACCTCTTCCACAAATAGTGGAGTATCGCATAGCGAATACGTGAGGCGGTTGTATGCTGACGCATGTATCTTCAGTACCCGTTTCAAAAATTGAGTGCACCAGGTTGAGCCGAGCTTCGCTTTGTCCACAAAATACGGATCCCGTCTGATGCAATTGGCGCTATTTTCATATTGAATAGAGCTAGTGCAGCATCTAGCCCTTTTTAAGGGCTGTCGCCGCGAGCAAGGCTATTCGTCTATGTATGCAGCGAAGGTCTTGATTGAGGGAATCACTGTGATACCGAGATACGCGAACTTACTCACATAGTTCGGGTCTTGTCCATTTAATCCAAGTGTATCGGTCACGGCCAGACTGCCCGCATGCCTGATGCCTTCATGGCTTCTGCCTTCTGCCTTCTGCATATTTATTTCAAGGCCTACTACGTTCGCATACGCCGACAAAGTAGCCAGCGGTTGTTGCAGACGGTATCTGCTGCGACTGTAGAATACTAGGTCGTCGGCGTACACGATTATCTTGATAGCTGGATGTCGGGACGTGTAAGTAACTCGGCTACCAGGAGACAAAAAAACAAAGGGCTGAGAGTATCTCCCTGAGAAAAGCCGGTCGTTTGTTCTATGCTTGAGTGCTTCGCTATACCGTCGTCCATGATGATCTGGTTGGACTGTAGCATGTCCTTCAACAATGTTAACGTTCGTATTGGGACCCCGATTTCGGCGAACTTAAGCAGGACTTAAGTTCTTGAGCCTGAATTAAATGCGGCTCGGAAATTCACAAACTCGCTGTATAAAACTGTCCCTTTCCTGTCGGGGTTTGCTCGATATCTGTGAGGAGGGCCGTACATGCAGTTAGTGTTGACTTCTGCGCCGGAAGCCATGTTGTTCGTCTGCTAATGCGTTTTTGTGCTCGACGAACAACGTTAGATGGGCGGCTGGGAGACTTGAAGGCAGTTTGTAAGCGCAGCTTTTCTTGGCGATGCCCTGCTAAGAAGGGGGCTCGGCCAGCCTGCCCGCATGTCTGATGCCTTCATGGCTTCTGGCTTCTGCATATTTATTTCAACGCCTACTGCGTTCACATACGACGACAAAGTAGCCAGCGGTTGTTGCAGATGGTATCTGCTGCGACTGTAGAATACTAGGTCGTAGGCGTACAGGATTACCTTGATAGCTGGATGTCGGGACGTGTGAGTAACTCGGCTACCAGGAGACAAAAAACAAAGGGCTGAGAGTATCACCCTGAGAAAAGCCTGTCGTTTGTTCTATGCTTGAGTGCTCCGCTATACCGTCGTCTAGGATGATCTGATTGGACTGTAGCATGTCCTTCATCAATGTCAACGTTCGTATTGGGACCCCGATTTCGGCGAACTTAAGCAGGACTTAAGTTCTTGAGTCTGAATTAAATGCGGCTCGGAAATTCACAAATTCGCTGTATAAAACTGTCCCTTTCGTTATGCAGTTAGTGCTGACCTCTGCGCACGGAAGCCATACTGTTCGTCTGCTAATGCGTTTTTGTGCTCGACGAACAACGTTAGACGGGCGGCTGGGAGGCTTGAAAGCAGGTTGTAAGCGCAGCTTTTCGTGGCGATGCCCTGCCAAGAAGAGTCCCTTGCTCTTTGAAATAAGTGCCATAACGCACTGTCTCCACGCTGCGGGTAGTCGACCGTTTTCAGTGCACGTATTGAAAGGCGCTGTCCAGTGTGCAGTCATTGTGGCTGCCTGCTGCAAGTGCTCATTACAGATGCCATCTGGCCCGGGTGCATTGTTTCTCGGGAATTGACGCAATGCCTCTGCTACTTCTTGTACGGTAAAGTATTCTTCCAGTTGAGTTCTCCATTGCAGATCCTCTTGTGATCAGACAGACATGACAGTGGGCACGTGGCTTATATATATATATATATATATATATATATATATATATATATATATATATATATATATATATATGTATATATATTCCCCAATGTAGATATGCAACGCACATACCGTGGTGAGACACAGTAATGAGTGTAGTGTGTTTTTGTTGTAGCAATATGCGTCTGCACGCGTGATCCTTGCGTGATCAACATTCGTTCTTTTCGTCACCCTACGCCCTAACAATAGTCGGATCGTTGTGTCTGTGACTTTGTTCTAGATATTCTATACGTGTCATTGTCAAACAGGAAGGAACAGCTTCTCACCCGTGTCTTCTGTAGCCGTGCGTTCTTACAACAATACAGCCCCCTGAGTCAGTGGGTGAAGCGTGTTCGGCACTGGCAATGCTACACGCGGCCGTATTTGCTATACCAGCGTATCCATCCAGGCCGCATGTCCTTCGTCCGTGCTCTCCTTTTTATAAACGTGCTGCGCCGCAGTTTGTCGTCAAAGTCAACTCCAACGCCACAATCTCTATCTGGAGCGCTTGTGTCATTGCTCCGCGTCCACACTTGGGTTGCTTGCGATCTCGCTCAATTTGTCTCCCGGGAAAACAGCTACTGTGTCCTACTTCGGCTAATTAATGCGTTGCACTCGTAGATTCGTTTCTCGGGCCAATCGATATCGAGTTAGCAACGTGTGTTAGCCAATTATATGGCACAACAACTGTATGTTGGTGTTGTCGTTAGTTCGTATTGCCCGCAGCAAGAAATGGTTTGCTCGCAGACTTATCATTATTGTAGTCATTTTGTGAGCTATCGTACATGTGACTCATACGTCACCGGAGTTGGGAATAGCCAGAAAAAATGTTCACGGTAGTGATGTTTCCTTGTCCCACACCTCAAAGATGGTGAGGTGCCTAACCGTGGGCAAGAACCTATGAAGACAGTCGCAGCAGTATCAAGGAACCGGCAATAGTAGCGCCTGCGGCAAGGTTGCCCTCATATCGCTTCCTATAGCTCAACGGTCCTGAGTTGTTTCGGCCACTCCTTCATGCCAATAAAGAGGTTCGACCGAGTTGTTGTCACAGAACGGAATAGCTGTCCACTAGACCAACTAATTGGGTATACTAAACAAACTATACTACATGTTTCCTTTTATATGATATACTCCACAATCTGAGTAACATCGAACAGAGCATATCGACTAGAACCACAAATCCGTATTGAACGACTTTTTACAGAGGGTGCAACGCATGTACTCGGGTATAATACAGTAGCTTTCTGTAATTTCTATTAACAATCAGCGCAAAACAACAATTACCGATCATATCCGTGTGTCTGTAGCTACATGCCCCAAACGTTTGCACACGCACACGTATGAGCGTGCGTGTATGCGCAGAATCCCGCACCATGTACGCCATGCCAAACACAACAGTTTATTTTTAGATAGTTCTTGAGCTGCAATTCATATACGAAATTAGCCAAAGATCGAGCAAGGAGGGGAACAGGTCCATGCCCTGACGCTGTGTGGATCACACCAAAAAGGACAGGTACGACAAAGACCGCCCGAGGAAACAGTTGACGATGCTGGTCTGAATCCGATGTGGTCGCAGGTTCTGATCGTAGTGCTGCCAGCTTAAGGTATGGAGGTATCTTCAAACATTTGCTAGATAAAGAGCGTCTCTGTCTGCTCGAGACGAACTGAGCAGCCTTTGCAGCTGACAAATTCGAGCAGGTGAAGGAGTCAACGTAACGCAAAACACACCTATCAAGGAAAGGCAGTGTGCAGCATAAGTGTACGCTCATCGGATACATCGATAGTGAATGTTGGCCGTAAATCGACATTTAGGTGATTTCTCGTAACAAGTCAACGGACGGGACGCTTAACTCGGCGGTAGAACGGAGGTGTCGAATACAACACAGGAAGTCCATAGACGGTGGTAGCGACGACTGCAGTGGCGAGGATACTCGGGTGAGATCTCTCGTAGCCTGTCGATACAAACAGCATCAGACAGCAAGAGCCGCGTCTTCCTTGCGTACAGCCAGTCATGGGGAAGACGGCAGACTCGCAGAGCGAGAGAGACGGCCAGCTATTTTCCAGAGGTAGAGCGGCGGCACACAGCAAGGACCAAACCAGGCCCGAACAGGACAGAGGCGACGTAGAAGCCCCGTAGGCAGAACAGGGCAGAGAGAAGACGCCCCCTCCCTTTTTGTCCTGCACCTACCCCCTTCCCCCCCCCCAACCGTTGGGTCGACACTACTGGCATGCGAAAGCGAACGACACAGCCCAACATGTATGTATGTCTCGAAGAGGGCGGCTCGTTAGCGCAAACTTTCTACTTAACATAGCAATGGACCTGTTTGTTTAGAACATCGTCGTATCACCATTGCCATTGACTAGCATCGTGTGCTGCCTGCGTACGCGCCGGAGGACTCGCAACTGCAGTAACGATGTCGTCGCAACAAAACAAAAAAAAAAGAAGCAACAGGCGCACGCGGAAACGGAAGTGATTAGATGTCACGGGAATAATACGAGCAGCAGCAGTGTGGCAACAGTCTTACGTGGCGAAGTAAAACGAGTTGTAGTCCGGTGGAAATGCTTGTAACATATATTCAACAAAAAAGCCTTAACTACGACGACGCGAAGACGACGACGACGACAACGACGACAAGTAAACAGCTATGGAGGAGGCAAGCAGATCAGACGAACAAAATAAACAGTACTGTCGACCATAACAACGGTAACGAGACGATGATAATGAAAGGAGCGGTACTATAAACTACCGTGAGCCAAAACACGTTTATAGCAGCAGTAATAAACGTAACGCTTGTCGTAATCTTTATCTTTCAATGTGTCTAATATGCGAGTACATCTCAGTAAAATGGATCGGGAAGCGGCCACCGGATGGCAGAGCAAATCGAGGCAATCGTAGAATGTATACGTGTTGTCTTAGAATCTGTATACAGTGCCAAGCTACTGTGCGCTTGTGTCATTCGTTAGTTAGGCATCGATATCAACCCCAGCCTGCACTTTGCTCAGTACATCTCAGAATTGGTTAAATCTTCCAATTTGCTCTGTACTGTATTTCGGTACATCGCCTTGATGTAGAACGCTTACCGAACCAAGTTAATTAATCACATATTTCTCTGACGCATTTCCATATTTAGCCTGCTTAGTTAAATCATTCTCTGATGACAATGATGATGATGATGTGGTCATGGAACTCGCCTATAGGGATACATTGGGCTGTACTTCTGCCTGTGTTACACTTTTTTGTAGGTGTGGCTAAGCATAGTTCTGCTGGTACACTCATGTGCTAGAGAAAGTCCAGGAGGTCTTGAACGAGCACGGTATGGCCTCAATGAAAGTCGGCAGACACAAAGTAATGTCATATAGTAGTCGCATACTGAAGGAAATACGTATATGACTAAACTGGACTAAACTGTACAGATACATACATCTCAACAAATTTTCATGCGTTCGGATTAGCACTATGTATTTTCAATACGTAAAAAATATATAAAACCATTAGACTATTTTAATACGTTCGAGCAAACACGATGCATTTTTTTATTTTTAAAGAATTACAAGAATAAATTAAGTTTGTTATTACCCTTATTTTAAAGACAGTTGTCGACGTTTTTGTCATAAATCGAAACGTGAATAATAAAACGTCGTAAATACATAACTTCGGGAAGGAGCAGGAAGGGACATATCCATGGAGATGCCCTTAAAGGTTAGCAGCAGGGAGAAGGGCAGTCGTAGGCCGGGGACCTAGACAGTTCTGAGTAGCGGAATCTTTTTAAGGAGGCTTGAGCTAGCGTTTCCATCAGGAGAGATTCAAATAGAGTCATAAGAGCGTTAGCTGGCCAAAAAGTGCAATGGTTCCGCGCCAAGAACAAAATAGAAGGTCTTGGTTCGATGTAAATAAACAAAAAATGCCCACAGGCTAACCAAATAATATGTGGAGATTTTTGCCACAATATGGCCGTTTGCAATGGCAAAGAAACTACGCAAAAAGCACACAAAGAAGAAAAGCAAAAGTACTGGGAAAACCGGGAGCGGGAGCTGCGGCAAGAAGCAGAGGAGCAACCTCACAAGTGGCTAAACAGAAAAGAAACCGGCAATGCCCAGTGGAGATCGGGCCACTGATTAAACATTTGCAAGTGTACTGCGGGGAGCCGACACTAGTGTCGGGTAACTCGTGCAGTCACCATCGACGATTTTGTGGGGGCAATTGAAAGGGTGCCTAGAAACAAAGCGACCGGAAACTATATGATAAAAACGAACATTTAAAACATGTTGGCACTGGCACCACCTCTAAAGCTCTATTTAATGAACGCCTGAAGTCTCGAAATGCCTAAAACGTACAAGTACTTTCTTATAATACCAACAAAAAAGCCGGAAGCTTGGAGGGGATTACATTTGAATTGTCCCTATAATGTATTCTCGAAAATAATATAGACTAGAGTACTTCATCGAACTTAAAAGGCGGTACCAGAGAAGCAAAGTCCGTGATTTTCAAAGTTTACCTAGGGCGATAGCGTTTGAGAACTACACTATAAGGTGGACGGGTAAATAAGTGAAAATCGATATAAGATTTTACGCTACGGCAGCGATGAGAATTACGACCTGGCGAACAGTGGATATAAGAGTAGACATCTAGTTACGGCGTTCGCGGCTCAGAGGCTTCGTCGTGTTATGCAGTACAGAAAAATTCCACGATCCTAAGGAGTGTTGTAGCTGCTCGAGATGCTTAGGTCAGTGCGACGGACGGATACCACTCCGCAGCAGGTCAAACGGTTCAGTTAAGCGCCGAACTAGCAAGACGACACAATCTCCAGTGATGTGAAAGAAACTCTAAATGTATCCAATGTATAGATTTATCATTTACCCAACTAGGGTGTCTATAAAACATCATCATATAAAATATCACACTATACTGAACTGTCGACGTAACTCATATATATATATATATATATATATATATATATATATATACCCGTAACCCTACAATTGAACAATACCCTATATTTATTATATATTGGGGCGTGCGACAATTGCATCCTAGGTACTCTTCAGATATTTGCTTCTCTGTGATAGGGATGAGTCAAGGTCCCCAATCAGCTTCCCAGTGATGGGGCCCGAGTCCCCCTTAACCTTCAAATGTAATGAGCGGAAATTGTGCGAAATATATAAATAATGTGTGTCCTCGCTTCTGCACATTGCACTTCTGCACTGCTACAGATGACGGTCCCGCACCAAAGACTCAACAAGGGGCGACATGATATGTTAGTCCACAGAATTATTGATCGTGATGCGCCTTCAATGAATGGCGCGCCTTCAGTGGCGAGAGATGAGACTGTGGCGAGCTCAAAGGGGCTAGAGTGAGCTGATGTTAGTCTGTCTCTAGTCTGTCCGTTAGCGTAATCCAGCACTTACCGGTGTTCGACGGCGGCCACAATGCAGCCATGCGAGGCGAGTTCGATGCAAAGCGACGAGCTTGTCATGCGGCATTCGCCGATATCGTGCGAAAACAGCACGACGGGAAACGCGTTTCGTTTGTCGTTTACCACTCGGCCATTCTTTGTGGCGGGAACGTAAAGCGATGCCGAATTTGGCGTCCCCAGCAGTCTGTAAGTGACGAGCCAACAAACCAACCAGACGACATGAATACATATGTATGCACGCACATATGTAACATTTACGTTTAACATGGTGCGATTCTGAGTCACTTGCTGAAGAAATGGCTCAGGTGAAGAAGTAGCGCTAGCGTACTGTGAGGATCCTGGACGCATATTCACGTACTAGATGGATCTTTAATGCATGAATGTATTGTCTATTAACTAATATTTGGTTTATGCACAGATGTGCTACAGCTAAATAACTTTCGTCAGCGATATTGCTTGGGTACACTGTTGGAGATGATACAGATCACATAATTTTCCGCATAGGTTATACTCACACTCGATTGGTATCTCATGCGACGCCATTTCGAATACATATCTTCATATGAAATCAATGCATTGCAAACCCAGTAACGAAGTATCTGTTTCTACAACATGGGCCTTTCCAGTAGTTTGTAGTCATCGCTCTAGTCCCATAAAAAGGCCAATTAACATCCGCAAATGTATACTCCCATTCGGCAAGATGATTCTCAAAGGCCTCTGTTCTCGGTAAAGCCTAAGTTGCAATGAGATCCTCCGCTCTGAGATGGATCTTTATTACTGTCCCGTCAACAGGGTGTACTAACTATGAAACACTAATACAAAAATCTTTAACAAGAGTTTTAAGAGTTATTTTACGACTGAGGAAACAGCGTCCGTGGCTAACTCTAACAGAATAAGTGGCATGTGCGTACGTATTACGATGTCTGCAATAGGACGCTACAGTTTTGTGAGAAATTCACTTAAATTACACAAAAATATTAAAACAGAATTAGTGGCACTACCACAACGAGAAAGGCACTGTCGTTCATGACTAGGAAAAGCTTGTGACGTTTCCAACCACTCTTTCCAGTGATTGCAGAAGTTTGACCTCATCACATTGAGCTGCTATTTACCTCCCTTCCTCCCTCCTTGTCTTGCAGAGGCTGAAGTGAATGCTGTCGGTGGTCGCCCTCAATGAAAATCGATTGCCCACCTCGACGGCCAGAGTTTGGCAGCTGCCGTACGTTTTGTGTGGATAACTCAAATAAGTTGTCCAAACCGTTTTTGCTTTGCGCGCACTAATTGATGGTAGCCAGCCCTTCCCGTTTCTTATCTCACCCGCAACCTCATCGCCCCCGCTCGGATTTCAAGTGTTTTCTCGAAATTCCCTTTTATTTTAAACCCGGAGTCAGATTCAAAGAATGATGTTACGTAGGTAGATATAATAAAGACAGCTATTCCCGTGATTCCACCCGCGGTGACATCAGACAAAACTGTTTTCTGCTGTGCCGCCAAGAACAAATCAAGTAGTTTTGTATTTGCTTGCTTGGGACAGCAAAAGCAAGTTAGAAGGTTAGAAGCAAATTTAAAAGTAGATAAGCCACTCATGCCAAAGTCTTGCAACTAGCAAGTTAGAAGCAAATTTAAAAGTAGATCAGCAACTCATGCCAAAGTCACAAACATAACTAAGAGTGCACACTTTTAATATAATTTGAGAAATTGTTTCATAGATTTTTTAAAATGACACATTAGCGGAAATTATCGATCTCCATATTTTTACTTACATTGAAGTAACGTTCATTGTGGCGATTTCTGTTAAAATACAAATAAAAATAATTTTGCCTTCGCTGTAAAGGTCTCAAAGTCAAACGCCAGGTTTTGCTCTAACAAATAACGAAAACAATACCGATTTAATTAGACAAAAAAATAAAAAAACATTTAGGTGGGGTGTATGTACCTTAGTATGTTAACAGAATGGTCAAAGCCACACTTTGTAATAGAGCTCACAGACTAATATCTAGCGTGCGCATAAACAAACATGACCTTGCCATCACCCATGATACAGGAAGGTCAAACACGTTACGGTCCCCCCATTCGCGTCAAAACTTCAGATACCGGTTGGGTGGCCGGACGCGCTCACTGAACGCACATCATCTTATAGACATACGTTACGTACAGACATGACGCGTGATCGCTTATAACAGCACGCATCAAAGCGGATCTAAACTGCGAACGTATGCAAGTTAACACATAGGCAGACCACCCTTATAGCCGAATTTCGACAGAAGCGTACACAAACATATTGGGGTCGCACTGAGGTTACCACGTTGCTTGCAATGATTTCTGAGTTATCGACAACAAAGGCCACAACAACTGATTCCCTCAGCGTTCTGACATCTAGCGGGCAAGAAATTGCATGTTACGGGCTGCTACCGCTGCTGGTAGAGCAGCAGGTGTTCTCCCAGGAAACAGACAAGCAGACATGCATTTGAAGTGGTGACGTTGGAACAACGCGGGTGACAACACTGAATTGCCGAGTTGTTGTTTGTTGTTTTCACCGCTGCCGCTGTTGACTCGGCTGGAACCTAACTGCACTACAAGCAAGAAACGAAGAACAGCCTCTTCATGCTTGTCTCTGACGCTTGCCTCTTAGCAATAACTCGCTACTTTCATCTCCTTGGAGAAATTCCGAAGGTAAACGAAAGGAAAGTAAAGACAAAGCAAACTCAGACACCCTGAGGCTCGTATTGACAATAGTCATTCACCTAGGGCCATAGGAAGCTGTGTATCGTGATAGCCAAAAAAAAATCCTTGCCACGCAGCAAGTAACTAAAATGCTTGGTATTAGTGCTACTGAAAGGCAAATGCAGTCCATTATCGAAATAAATCAATTCCGTTTTTCATTACCTTTCAGACCTTGTGCGGCCACATTTGAAGTGCAGAGGTAATATTCATGAGACGATACTGTAGGGTTGCTGGTTATCGAGGGAAACGTACAGTGGTGCCGCTTAGGCCTTCTTGACAGAATTGTACGTCGTGTAGGTAGGTAAGATCGCAACTAGTGTATACACAAGCAAACCATTATCTAACAAAATGCTGAACTCGGCCGACAAACAAGCATAACCGCTTGTGCGAGGCTGCTATTATAGGCGGAAGCAAGCAAGGTAATGTCCCCGACGCTTTGCTGTCGTCTGGTTGGGGGTTGTATATTTACTTACTTGTGAGTGACATACGCGAGGCTTCCGTGTACCTTGGCGTATCCTTCGGCATATTTGCTTTCGGGCTTCGGAAGCCATGTTGTTCTCCTGGCGGGGTCCAAAGCTATGTGCTCACTAGCGCTGCATGGGTAGAATACGCGGAACAGAACGCCACGATCCCGTGTGTCGCCATCAAGCACGTCGATGACGCCCACCTGCATTTATTATCAAGCAGAGAAAATCTCATTGTTACACTGCCAGACGCAGGAAACTGTCGGCGCAATCGGGTTCAGCCGGCATGACCACAGCATGGCCGTCTGTAGGTTATGCTGGGCTGCTGGTCGGACAGCATGCCCGAAGAGATATGATTCTTCAGGCTATTTGATTACATTATTCTATTAATTATTTATTTATTTATTGGTTATTTATATATTGGTAGCAGTTTATTTACATTGCCCACAAAAATGGACTACTGCCAAAGCGGGAAACCGACGTACCATACCCCATAAAGCGTGGCGAGTTGTTCAAATGGTTCGTAGTAAATATAGTCACGAATTACAAATATCCTACAGCGTCATCGGAGGCATTTCGAAGACCAGCGATATTTATACTAATTACAACATATTAGGATAAAATAATCTTGTGACCCGTTAAATGTGCATAAATATATATATATATATATATATATATATATATATATATTTTTTTTTTTTAATTTAATTTCCATATATGTTTCTGTATTATGCATTATTTATGTTACACACATCATGATTAGCTGGTGATGTGCCAAGCGGATATATATATTATTTTCGCGCGAACAGGTTATGTAATACCTAGAAGGGGTATAAATAAAGTCGAGTTCATGTTGACAACATTTTCCATTGAACACCTTGCGACAATTATCCATCTTAAAAACTCAATAGATCGTTGATATTTCTTAAGTGAGATTGAGAGCATGTCAGGCCCGTTGAATAAGCTTGTACGCCTTTGGACCCGGCCCGCCTAGAGCTTCGAAGGCCAACGGATAAAAATCGTGGTGGCATTTTTTCTGTGCTTATTGGCCTCATCTAAACTATCTTCGGAACATGCACGGGCCGTACCCGCACTAATTATAAAAGGGGTGAGTCAGTGGGGGTTACGTCCCATACGAGCATACGACCTCCTTTTCAAACAGCGTAGGAGCTAACTCATCTGGTCTCCTGTCATTATGTCGGTATACTCTGAATGACTCAAGGTTAACACAGGACAATCCGCGATAGGTTTGCGCGGACATTCTGCCCCCACATCGACAAATGTGGCGGAGGACCAGGTCTGCTCCTATGTGTATCCAGGTGCTGTCTAGACTGTCGTCTACCAGTGTACTAAATTGTGCACAAAGCAGGGCTTGTAACCATGGTCCTTCACTTTTAGCTGAGATTGCTCTGAACATGGCCTTGTCACTGATAGAAATGGCCTGCTCCTGAATAGAAATATGTAGCCCATGATGGACACGCAGCGGAGACAAACGATTAGTGGTGTACTCAAGCCTACCCAATCAAGCACACATCGCCTCCCCCAGACCTTTCGCAAACAGAAGTAGTTGTAGAAGATCGAACTATTGTTTCTACGCTAGCTTGCTACTCAGTAAAATGTCCAAAAACCTATCATATTGTTACCGTTATAGAGACCTCGCAGTTGCCCACCTCAAGAGGCAGACCGTTTAAATGCAAGAACCCTTTGACCCTCCTGGCATTTTTGATCAGCACGGGAAGATCCATTCCCAACAGACCATCGTCAAGCTACAATATGTAGTACCCCGCTCTTAGGCATAATATTCTCGTCAGGTATGATTATGATGTGAAGGTTTACTATATGCCACGAGAGATTGACGGTACAGTGCCGTGCAATGCGTCCCTGGAGAAGACGTGGTCTCTCATAAAGTCTAAACCTGCTGCTGACCTCATGACAAAATCTCTGACAGCGATAAAGGTACCGTCCCGGGAACTACTGACGGTAGCATTGTCTAAGGCGAATTAGGCTACAGCACGTCTGATGGCCCCTGAGAGTATTTCTTGCGAAATATCCCGATGTCACTTCCGCGTGAAGTGAAGGATCAGGCAAGCCGATAAGCTGATCCGCTGCTGAGAATTCTCCTTCTACGAACCAAATTACAACCCGTTTGAACATTTCACTATGCTCGATTCCGGCCCGTGTCCTGAGGCCCTAAACCCAAAAGTCCCTGATTCTCAAATCGTCGGAGACATTCTTTAAATTATGTTTGATAATGACCGTCAGGGAACGGGCGTCATTCATCGTATTGGTTAACCGTAGGAGGACTGGGGCAAATCAGAATAGCAAACACCAGAACGCTGTGTCATTGTTTAATGGTAATCGTAGAAACGCTCTCACCAGTTAAACTCTCACTCATGGGCGCGGATGGATGTCCATATACTAGAGTAAGCACTACAAATGACTAACGCCACAGATGACATAAGCCATATTGAACAACAAGTAAATAATATATAATGTGGCCGCCAAATCAAAAACGTGGGACTACAGAGGCACAAGCCGTGGTTCGATAAGGATGTCGAAAAATAAAGCGAGTGATCTCTGTCTGTATAAACCCACAACACCGACTGAACTTCAACAGCTGGCTGAACCCAAACGAATATTTAGATAAACGAAGACAGGCAAGAGGCGGCACTACGAGGAGCAACAAAACATTAGAATAACCTCGGCAAACGCACAGAAAACATGGCTGCTTCTTCCATGGTGAATCACAAAGAGTAGGTAGCTTACGTCATAAATGTCATTGATATACATCGTATTACCAGATCTGAACCTTTTAGAAGGATTTTTCTTATTTTACTGAGGACAAAGTCATGGTCGCAGTTATATCGAAGTAAAACGGGAAATCGGCAAGACCTGGTCGTGTTTTCAATGAATACCTTGACGTCAAGCATGTTATGTGCAGTGTTGAGAAAAACATCTAGTAAAGTGTTCGACAGGGCAAAATCGCTTATAAGTGCCGAAAAACGTTCTACAGCCTATATTTAGGTGAAAAGGGGATGCAACTGACCAATGAAATTATAGAGGCATAAAACTTACTGAAGTAATTTACAAGACATTAACGTTACTTATCGTCAGCCAGTTATGCTGTTACATCGAAGACAAAATTCCGGTAGAACAACACGGCCTTCTAAAAGGAATTCAAACACAGTGGCAGTCGTTTTAAACCATGTATAACACCTTCCTAACAAGAAAGTGGCAGACGCTGTTTTTATTGACTTTTAAACTGCTTTCGATTGCCTCCCAAGGGAACATTTACTATGCACTGAACGCTACACACAAGGTTCAACATAAGCGGCGCGCGTTTAACCTCGTTCGGAATATTTTAGCATACGATACATATTGGGTAAAAACGGCGATCACTGCATACAAAAGCTCGTGATACAAGCTATTGGCGTAGCCCACGGGAACTCAGCTAATTCCTTTATTTTTATTTTGTATGTAACTGAGATCGCAGATTTATTGTGTAACCTTAGTCTATCTCGCATTTTATGCCGACTATTTAGTCGTTCTAGTGGTCTTACGGCTCAGCAAAGAAGGGTTATGCGCGACCAGAGATTATTACGTCTATCAGTATATGGAGAGCCATTCAATTTAGTTAGCCACCTTGCGTATCTGGGCGCCACATTAACACCCAGACTCTACTGGGTGTTATATAGAAAACGTATAGGAAACGTATCAAGGACATGCAAATGGTACGCCTGCAATGTTTTATTAGGCAATATGCGTTTTCGAAGAGTTTACAAAGTACCCTTTGTTCATAGAAATGGAAAAGAGCCATGCAAAGGACTTGCTCGCTAATCTGCCGAATAACTTGGCACGGGTACAAACATTACATATGGCGGCCGCTAATGTTCGTCCTCTGTAAACACGGGGTTCTATAGGAGTCCGACATCGGGCAGCGAAGAAAAACGGCTTACAATAATAATATTAAAACTGAACCACTATCAGCATGGCATCAAAATAGTCCCCGTAAATTGTTTATGATTGTGGTTGTTTTATGGACGTTGACCTATGACTATGACGTATCATTAAGTTGGCAAGTTATTAAACGTCGGTGTTAGAAAGGTGGATATTCCTGGATCACAATTAGACCAAAATTGTTTTCAATGTGACTATTTGCCTTCTTATAGCTAGCATAAGTTTAAGCCCTTAATTGGATCCCGGAACAAGCAGGCCGCGAGACCGCAAAGACTTCCAAAACGAGGAAATCCGTGCCTCTGGTCCTCTTGGACGTTAAACATGCTTTCAACACGATGAACTGGAAAGTAGTTGTACACGCGCTAAAAAGGAAGGGAATGCCTACGCGAATTTGCCAAATTTCATCCTATCTGGATGAACGACGTCTGGTTGCAGAAGGGCAAAAACACAGGGTTACTGTCGGGGGTACCACAGGGTTCGATTCTGGGACCCGTCCTCTTGAACTGGGCCTATGACGGGGTACTGGACATCAACAACTATCTAGAAGGGCCCAAGCTAGAAAACCTGGACCGGTTCAACGCGATTTAGACCCTCAAGACAGCCAAGAAAGCCGCCAGGCGGGAGAGGTTCATGCAACAGTCTCGGGAGAGTGGCCGAGACAAGGAGCCGAGGGAGGTGAAAGGGGGAAGACAGGAAATATATATATATATATCACTCAAAATGAGTATAGTATACAGTACAAAAAGGTTTCTTCATAATATTTTATCTTCTTCACGCATCCGGCGAGAGAAGTAGTGCAACGATTTTTGGTCCAGCGCTGTGCATTCCACTGCATGGTCTTGGCACACCTCTGCAGGCAGAACCGGCAGGTGCACAACTCGTACTCCTCGTGAAAGGCTGCGTTTGAACATACCAGGTAGCGTTAACGATGCACTATGTACTTGCTGTATACGTGGCGACTGTCACATGCAGGACCTGACCAAAGGTGCATGGCGTTGAAAACGTCCAAACCACCGACATCCCGTCTGGCCTGTTCGACTTTAGCTTTCTTTTCCGAAATAAAACATTCGTAAGGTACTGTACGCGGCATCTTCAGCCTAAGTCGGATTGTTTCTGTAGCCAGTGGACAGCCTGGCATAAAATACACAAAGTGACTTCTTGCCCGGAAGCAAGCAAAGCACTCGCTTCATAAATAATGAAAAACACCTCTCAGGCTGGTTAAAATTCGCCAGCGTGAAGTGGTTCCACACCCTGTCAAGTCCATACATCAGCTCCAAAACAAGCTGAAGCACAAAGAGCATCACTGCTGAGAAAACGGACCGTCTTCGGACATTGCCTATTTCTCCGTAAAGAGAGACAAGTGTTCTTCGTACTCTTCCATTTACATGTATATGCGCTGTGAATGTCGTTCCAGTATAATGAACCCGAAGGCCAAGATACTGGAAAGAGTTAACAAACTCCAATGGTTGGCCGCAGCAACGTATAACATCTCTGGCAGCCAATTGACCTCCACGCCTGAATTTCATGGCTTTGGTAGGATACGCCTCTATCTTAGAAGTAATGCGCTTGATGACACCTAGGTCGCGATGAGCGACTACAATATCAACTGCATACATCACCACTACGGCTTTTTGGTACTCTTGTCGGACGTAACTGACAAGATCAACAAGAGAATTTAATCTTGTTTGCCATTACCACGCCTATCCTTGAGCAGAAGAGAAAGCCTGGTGACACGCCAGACTTTAGGCATCCGTCCCCCCTTTATAATTTCATTAAAGAAACCTTGCACTTGAAGCAAACGTTGGCACTGGCACCATGCTGGAAAGCTCTATTTGAGGAATGCCTAAAGTCCGGGAAAATGCCTAAAGCGTGGAAGGAGGATACCCTTATTGTTATACCTAAAGGGAAGGGCATAGAAACAAAACCGGAAGCTTGGAGGGGTATAACACTTAAAAGTTGCCCCTATAAGATATTCTCGGGGTTAATATCAGATAGACTTGGGTACTTTCTAGAAGCCAGAAACGCAGTACCAGAAGAACAACATGGGTTTAGAAGATCAAAGTCGACCCATACGGCCCTGCACCAATTGTTAACGGAGATTTGGGCAACTCTAGCCGAGCCAAGAAGACCGTTATATGCGGTATTTATAGATCTTAAAGCCGCCTTTGATCTAGTGCCGAGAAACATAATTATGGAGAAGTTAGCCTTGGAAGGAGTTCCGAACCAGCTGTTAAACATTTTAGGGGCCATCCTTAGGGAGAGCATAGTATGCATTGACAACGGTATAGGGATTGTGGGAAGGGTAAAGCAAACTACAGGCGTGGCTCAAGGTGACGGACTTAGTCCGTTGCTTTTTTCGGTACTATTGGGAGGGCTACCTAACCGCGTGAGACAGGGATGGACTCGAGAGTGGGCAAGTACTTTAATGTACGCAGATGACATTGCAATATATGGTAGGAGTCTATTTAGGGTAAAACAGGGACTGGAACGAATAATTGATTATATGGACGAGATGGGGCTCAGCATAAACTGGCAAAAGACAGTAGCAGTTAAGTTTCGACGAGGGGGTCGATTAGCAAAAGACGACATTCTTCGAGCCAGAGGCAATGAGGTACATTTCGTAAATAAATTTACTTATCTGGGAGTCACTATAACATCGAATGGAAGCAGTTTCCGAAGGCATATAGAAAGCAGAGTGGGAAAAGCAATTCGAGCAGCAGCAGCAATTAAGAACCCGCAAATGTTGTCAATACATACCGCGTCCGCCTTTTTTAAAATTAAAATAGAACCAATAGCAACATTCGGTATATCACTTATATGGGACAAACTGGGAGAAGCAGGTCTGCAGTTACTAGATAGAGCCAGATTTTTTTTATGAAACGGGTTTTGGGGTTAGCCAATTCTTGTAGGAACAGAATAGTTCATATCTTAGGGGGGGTCTTTAATGACACAGGAATTACAACTTCGATGGGGTTTACCTAGAACGAGAACATTTGAGGCCCATACTTTGAAGTGGACGGACAAATTAAAGGAAATCGATTTAGGAATATACAAAACGGTAGCGATGACAAGCACGGCCTGGCGAGCAGCCGGATACAAGAGCAGACATTTAACTACGGCGTTTGCAGCCCACGGGTTTCATCACGTGTTATGTAGCACAGAAGATTTCCACATTCCTCAGGAGTGTTGCAGGTGCACGAGGTGCTCTGCCCAGTGCGATAGATACCACGCCGCAGCATGTCCAGCAGTTCAGTCAATAGCTGAACTAGCAAGATGAGAGAAGACCCAATGACGTGAAGAAAGCACTAGTTCTGTCTGATGTATATGTTTATAATTTTACCCAACCTGGGTGTTAATAAACCATAATAATTAAAGAAACCGCAAAGAGTTTCTGCGAAGAGAGGGAGTGACTGGATCCAATGCTTATCGTAGACTTGATCGGGCCCTGTAAATATGTAAAAAGATAGACGAAGACATAGTTGAATCAGAAATAAAATGGCAGAAACGCCTCTCCCACGGCTTCAATGCTAAGTATTACCGAACCTGGGAGGGCGGGGAGGAATCCGGGATTAGTGGGTTTGTGAGCCCCACACTAGTCATGCAGACACCTAGTGACGCATGTGCATTATGCATTTCCGGAACCTTCCAGACAAAAAGTTTATAATCGTTGATTGAATCATCAAAGTTGCCCAGAGTTAGTCTCCCTCTAGCTCATTATAGTTTGTTAATCCCATACTAGAACAGCTGCTAGTGATGCATGTGCATTCCCGAAACTTTCCAGAAAAAATATTATAAGTACTGGACGAAGCAAAGCTGCCGAACACGACATTATGTCGCCAAAACCATGGCAGAACCACCGAAAAACTCGTTCACTCGCAATAGCGCGTGTGTGTGTGTGAAGTGATGTCCGACCACCCACATCAGTACAACAAGTTATTCCATTCTCACTCCTAACAAGATATTTCCGCTCACAATTTTTCATTTTCAAACGCGTCTTTCGAAATCGAGTTCGTATGCCCCTGCGATTGTTCTTTGATTCCTCTATATTCTCTAAACGTTGTCTTTTCAAATGCTTTCTACCCGTGTCAACAGGAAACGTCATACAAAGCCAGGTCAGAAGTTGGCGAAAATATAGGAATCAAAGAACCGAAATCGGTACGATGAGTGAGACGCTGCATTGTGATGAAGTGCAAGAGTTGTTTGCTCAGAGTTTAGGCCTCTTGGTCGCGCAATCTTCCGCGCAATTAACATGTCGCAGTAGTATTCTTTATTGACTGTAGAACCAGGGGGCTTCGCAAAAAACAGTGAACAGGTAAATTGTGTTGGATCCGCTCTGCCGGAATTTTTTTCGATCGACTCTCTCCTTGTAAGCACCACTGGGATGATTGAACTCTGGTCTTGATGTCGTAACCCATGTTTACATATACCCATGATTCGTCTTCTGTAATCACGCTCAGAAGAAATACAGCGTTTACTGCTACCGTCTGAAATTCAATTCGGGCATTTCCCGACGGGCGACGATTTGCTGGAAATTCAACATTTTTTAAATTAACTTCTTTACCAGTCTTGTGAAGCATAATATCTCAGTCAAGACTGTTGCAGTTGATTTATCAGATATATCTAATTCCTCAGCTGTCTCCCTGATAGCACTTCGATTGTTGAGTAGATATCACTGAGTTTTCAACCTTCCTACTACTATTGACGTCGAAAGCCTTTCCGAATAGAAGTAATCTTCGGTCTCTTCACGTCCGTCGTGAAATCGATGCTACCACTTGTACACAGTTCAAAGTTTTTTTTAAGGAGTTATTTAATGCAGTTACGCACTATCGGCACGAGTCTCTATCTTAAGCAGTAAGGGACTCGACCCCAACGGTTGGATGTTACTCCGTTGAGACCCATACCCACTAAACGCACTTCCCCCCTTAAGCTTCACGCTCTGATAGCCCAGATTTCCATAGAACAGTACTATGGTCTCAGGGACAGTCCAAAGCACTGCTTGATCACCATAATCAGTTCGTAATATTTCCACCACTTTAAAACATATGATCTGCTTTTGATAAAGAAAATTGAGCATATTCGTTGCTTCTCCATTTTCGGCTTCTTAGAGAATCGCTGGACCTCTTTTTCTTCACTTTTTTAAACCAAACTCAAACAGTGAACGCAACCACCGATCGGCGGATAAATGGAAATTCTAAGCAAAGCAAACCCGAAGACTTTGGTGATTTCGGTCGTTTTATAAAATTCAAATTACTATAACGTACCGAGCTCTCATATATATATATATATATATATATACTCGTATATATATAAAAAAATAGAGAGAGAGAGAGAGAGAAAGCGAGAAGAGGCGCCTCTCTCTCTATATATATATATATATAACATATATACGTAAAATATATATAGAGAGAAGGACGCCTCTTCGACCACTTTAAATATAGCCAGTCTGCCTCTGCCGTTCCTTGGCGTCACGCTTATTTGCCCACCGGAAGGTCGCATGCGCCCCCGTCGGTCTCATACATACACATGAGCAATTTCTGGCATCCCCACAAATAAGCCCGGGATAGTCTTGTAGCCCTACTACGCTAATTCCATTTTTTCCTCCGCTCTTCCCCTCTGCCTCTAACTCCCAACCGCTACTCCTCAAACGGCTGTTGCCCGGGAAATTATAGGAGTGGTCGACTGTCGCAACCGCATGGCTGCAGCGTAAGCGAAATTTGCCGCTGCTATCGCTACAACGACCATAACCACTGCCAGAACTTGTGTTGTGGCGTTTCCATGCGACGTCCGTTGTGCTACCTGCTTCGTAAGTCTGATATCCAAACGATACAGCAAGCGCGAGCAAATTTACGACAAAATACCACCCGAAAAGCAGCAAACCATAGGCGACTCAATTCAACGTGGAACGCTTAACCTGGCCATCTCAAACATCACTATTATACGCAGCCATGAGAGAGCATCGATTAGGCCCTACAACCCAGAAAGCTACCAGCAAGTACACAACGCATATACCCTACAAATGTCGGCGACGTCGAGGCCGGGTCGAGTTTTTTCCCCGCGATAACCTCGCTACGCATAATTACCTAACCAGAAGCCTAGCTACTAAGAAACAAATACTCGCATCAGACAGTTTAATTAATTAATTAATTAATTAAACTAGAATATCATATACGCTGAAATTCGATGTATTCCAAAAAATACGACGTACTTTAATGTATAAATCAACCTAGACGATGTCAGCACTAACCGCATACCCTTTGAATTGCATAACGCTTTACTTGCCAAGCATATTAGAGAGTTCAAGTACTACTTTTAGAAGGATACGCCGTTAACTTGAACATTGCTAAGAACGTGGCGCTGCTGGTAGAGCGGTTTCATTCATGCATTGCCCAACATTGCCGGCGTCCTGTAGAACGCATTTGGTAATTTTTTCATCTTTTGCTCAAAACTTCCACGGAACTCTGGCAGTGAAACGGCTTGCAAGAGTTGAAAGGGGTTTACAAGATCCTCGATAAGCGGCATCGTTCTGGGCAGACTATACGTTAGCCTTTTCTGTGCGCTTCTAGGAAGGCCCAAAACTCCCGTGAGAAACTCTACTAGCCACGAGATAATTGGCATAGAGAGTTATGTGGCCGCAAGGATAGTAGGCATGATTGAAACCTGGCAGACCCTTTAGTAAGATAATAATAATAGAAGCAGGCTAAGATTATCGCTCTGAGGATAACCGGCGGTTTCTAGGAAGCTCATTCCTTTCTAAATGCCGTCATCTAGAATGACAGGTTTTACTTTCAGGATAGCTACTGGAGTTCGCAAAACACATATGTTGACGCGGGAATAGGGTCATCGTCGAACATTCCGCAAGAAAGCTAAGCTGTTCCGAAAGAATGATTCTTGTAATGAATGGGTGCGTTTTTATTTTTGTCATCAGTTACATATGAATTTTCAATACTGGCTCGACTTGGCTACGGCAGGAAGACGGGTTCTTTGCCCGTGGGCAATGAACCAATGATCGACATAGCGTTTCCGAGTGGAATTTCAACCGATATTCTCTGTAGCACAAACTGTCATGCCCTCCTATCGCGGATTACCACAGCGACTCCGTCAGAAAACTCCTACTGATTTTTCCCATTGGGCCCCATTTTTCCCAATGTCTCGAAAGCAACCGGTTGAAGGATGAAATTTTGCTTCTGTTCGAGATATATAGCCAGCTCAGATCTTCTGCCAAGCGTGCGGCTGCTCCGGTCTCTCGGCTATGACGAGCATACGATGCGGCCAAAGTGCAAATCATGATGACGTCGATGAGACAGCGGCCTTTACTCCATAAAACTAGATTCAGGCCATCCGGACGCGGTTGGCTGTTTGTTGACAGCCCAACCGGGTCTTTAACTGCAGGGATGCGTGCCGAGTGCATCGCCCAGTAAGTTACGTCGCTCAGAGCTGAGTGCTTTGAGAACCTACTGGCGTTCCTCTTGCAAGCAAAAGCATGCTTGCCCGTGGAAGACGCCGGTACGTCACATCTAGCCCAATCTTGTGTCACACAGACTGATTCCCCCAAGCGCACACCGCAGAGGATGCGGAGTGTGGCATTGTCCGGCATCGTTCCCAGCTGCAGTGAGGGAATGGCCTAATGCCGTTTGCCGACCATGGGTTCGATCGCGGCGCTCAGTCGCACCTCCTCCTTAATGTTACTCGCCTGGCACATCAACTGCTTTTGGGTGGGCTTAACTGATTGCAAGTCCAAAGTCGATTGTGATATACATACTGGTGAAATAAACCTGTATATATATATATATTGTATAAATTGTATCGACGAATGTGCGTGTGCCGAGTATTCTATTGGTGAATAGTGCACGCTGGAAGTGAGTTGGGTTGCGTGTCTGAGGGATCCGATCTCTTTCAGGCTCCCTGACTGTGTTGACTTTCATCACCCAGCTGACCGTGTTCGATTTACTAGCGTCGTCGCGAATCTACGTGCGGCGCAAGACGTTGTAGCTCACGGACTAACGCAATACCACAGGTCGCCGTAGCCTTGTGGCAGTGTCTCGGACTACCACTTAGCAGGACTGGGTTCGATTCCCAGGTCTGTGGCTGACACTTTTTTTTTTTTTGCGGTAGTGTGTTTTGTATTTTGTGACCTGTCGCGGCATAGGCATGCCGAAATTGGTGATTACTGGTCAGGATAAGCCACCTGATTCGCTGGATATATCACGGCTGAGGGCGGTTACTGCGTGTGTTGAGAATAATACGACGGCAGCTGGCAATCCAACAGAGGCGCCTGCATCGCCCATGCCCGACGGTGAGATAGAGTACACTGCCACCGGCAACGACGACGGCAGTAATGTGTTACCGCATGATCGCGTTGGCTGCAAGCGGCGCAGGCAATCTGGTATCGAAGAGACAATAAGCGGACCACACGGGCTAGTGGACTCCGAAGGTTTCACAAAAGTGGTTTCGCGGAAGGAGAAAGCCACTATTTCACGCGAGCAACGACAGCTTAATAAGCTTCGGTGTGACATCGAAGCCGGGACAATTAACCTGTTTAAGGTAACCTTTCGAAGACAACCAACCGTCGAGTCGGACGCTATGTCATTTTCTGAAGGTTCAATGCTTACGATCTTCAAAGAGATCTACGCCGTGTCACCAGGGTGTAAAATTTCTGGTGATACCCAGTCAATCGCGGTCTGGGTAAAAGACTTAAAGAGCGTCAATACGCTACTTTGTGTGTCAAGCCTAGGAGGGTGCCCCGTATCGGCTGCTTGCCCGGCCGTCACCTCATTTAGCGCCAGGATTGAGGGGGTCAGCCCAGTTTTCACCGAAGGCGAAATTGCCGGCGAACTGGCGGAACACGGAGTTATCCAAGCGCGTCGACTATATCGTTCGTCTGCAAGCGGGAAGGTGCCGCTGACGAAGGTAATCCTTACCTTTTCTCGCCAGCCCCCCGCGTCCGTCTTTCTCGGCCACAGATCTCACCCAGTTATCCTGGAGCCGAGCCAAGCAAGGATCTGCTTTAAATGCTTGAAACCTGGACACCTCGCTGACAAGTGTCTAGGAAAAAAGCTTTGCAAGAACTGTGGAGGCCCGGATCATACCGCCGAGTCCTGTCGTAACAGTCCAAAGTGCGTGAATTGCCAGGGACCTCACCGGGCGGGATCCGCTCTCTGCCCGCGGCTGGCTTACTTGCGTGAGAAAAGCAAAATTATGTTGGAGGGTCGCATGCTCCAGCAGGTCAGAGCAGATTACCCCGAGGCGGTCATCGGCGAAGCTGTACGTTGTCCTCCGGCTTCCGCCCAAGAGGATCCGTCGTCCGCAGTACAGGGCCCCACTTACGCAACCGTGGTTAGGGGGATTTCGCCAGCAGCTGGGGTCGAGCCGCAGGTCGTTCTACCCAAGCCGAAACCTATACCGAGGCTTCAAAAGAAGAAGCGCGGCTACAGGTCGCCAACGAGCAGGACCCGTCGCTACAACCACTCGAAAAAGGCCCCGAGAGCAAGTAAGACCCGCTCAAGCGCCGGCACCGGTTAGTCGCTCTCAGGGCTAGCTGATCTTCTACAGGGAATCAGACCAGAATTATCTGCGGTGTTGAGGTCTTTAGAGGAAGCATTGCGACCTCTGATGGGACTGCTTTCTGTAGTGGGCAAGTTAAAAGGTCTAGCCTTGTAATGACAGACCACGGCGACAACACGCCTAACCGCGGGCTCGCCAGCCCGCGGTCCGGGCAGTCGGACCCCAGCAGGGCCCCCTGCCCAACCTGCGGGCTTTCGTTTACACGAAGAGGTCTACGTCGACATATAACGACCAAGCACGGAGGGGTTGCCTACAACATTGACGATGAGTCACGGCCCTCAAACTCTCGGTTTACCGCGGATGGATTAATCGGCGTTATTCAAGACGTCTTTCGCCGCTGGAGGTTGGTCCGCATTTTGCCAAAGTCAGTGCGTAGGCAAGTAGCCGAAGAGTTTACTAAGGTCCTGTGCTCAGTCGCAGAGAACAACGACAACACGGCTTGGCTTTCCCTTTTCTCTTTCGCGCCCGTTGTCCTCCGCCTCCCCGATGGTGGGAAGGATGACCGGTCATTGGCGGTTATTGTCCGGAAGAACCTTCGCGACTTTGCTCAGGGGAAACGGTTTGACGATGGCAGTAGTCGTCTTTCAAACGTGCGTCCCCGACAGCGGACAGTTGATACCGTCCGGCTAGCCATTACCAAGCTTTCGGAAGGCGACGTCTCTTCGGCGGCCAGGGTCCTAATCTCAGAAGACACGCTGGCGCAGAAGCCTAGCGAGACGGCTTTGCTCTTGGAGAAGCACCCGCCCGCGCCGTCACCACTCTCCTGGCCCAGCCCTCCTCAAGTGCCCTTGCCATCAACCACATCAGCCGACAATGTTCGATCTGCCATAAAAACGTTTTCGCGAAGTTCCGCCGCGGGCCTTGATTTCATCAGACCACGGCTTCTACAAGACCTGCTGTCCCCCGCTTTAGGAGCTGTCGCCGACCGCCTTGCGGCCGCCCTCGCCAAAGTCGTTGATCTTCTTCGCTGGGGCTCGCCGCTCTCCGAATGGCGACCACTCATCTTTGGGGCCCGACTTTTCGCCCTCAAGAAGAAAGACGGCAGCGTGAGGCCCATCGCATGCTCATCTGCAATCCGAAGGCTAGCGGCAAAAATCGGCATCTTTGAGAACAAAGCAGACATCTCATGTGCTCTTGGTGACCATCAGCTTGGGTTTGCGACACCGGGAGGATGCGAGGCCGCAGTGCATTCGACTCGGTCCTTTTTGGAGTCACGCTCTGAAGCTACCCTTGTGGTCAAGCTTGACTTCAGGAATGCGTTCAACAGTATTCGAAGGGACCATTTGATGAGCGCGGTGAAAGCTTGGGCCCCGAGCATGTTCCACCAGGTGGAGCTTGCTTATAAGGAGCCATCCTGCCTTCTTCTGCCGCACGATGTCATAATGTCGCAGACTGGAGTACAGCAGGGCGACCCGCTGGGCCCGCCGCTGTTCTGCCTGGCAGTCAAAGAGTTAGTTGACTCTCTCGAGTGCCCGCTTAACGTATGGTACTTGGACGACGGTGTACTGGGTGGCGCCCCCGATGCAGTTCTGAGGGACATCCACAGAATCATCGAGTTCGCTGAACGGAGCGGCCTGGCTCTAAACTCTGAGAAGTGTGAGGTCCATATTGTAGGAGGTGCTGCGGACTCTGAAGTGCTGGAGGCTCTCCCAGGGTGCAAGACTGTCGGCACGGATTTAGAGTTGCTGGGCGTACCTCTCTTCCCGCAAGGAGTTCCGGCTGCTCTCGAGAGGTGGCTGGCCAAGCTAGAAGATGCGATGTCACGCATACACTTGGTTGGTTCTCATCGAGGCCTCTTTCTTCTGAGATCCTCCTTTTCGGCCCTACGTCTCAACCACTTGTTTCGAGGTGCAGATTGTTCTTTGGCTTCCGGACATCTTGAACGACTTAACGACAGCATGCTGGCTACAGTAGAGGCGTTGCTGAACCTCAGTCTATCCACGGGTGCACGCCAACAAGCTCTACTCCCCGTACTTTGGGGTGGCCTAGGGTTACCTGATGCGACTGTTTTATCTGAGATAGCTCTGGCAGCTTCTCTACACAGGTCTATGCAACAGGCTAGAACCCTCCTCGATTCGGCTGCCCTCACAGACTTAGAAGCCCGATTGGAAACAAGCCACCGTAGAGCAGTTGCCCTGTGCGGCCACGAGCCCGCTGAAGCTGGACACCAGAAAGAATGGTCAACAGCTCTATATGAGCAAAGGGTCGTAGACCTCATTGCGGGATGCACGACGGACGCCGACAAGGCCAGGCTGCGCGCCGTCTCCTCCAAGGGGGCGGGCGCATGGCTACACGCCATTCCCTGTGCCCGGATCGGGACCCTGTTAGATGATGAGTCGGTAAGGATTGCCGTCGGACTTCGCTTGGGAACAGACATTGTATACACTCATACCTGCGTCTGCGGAGACGTCGTCGGGCCAGACGGACGCCACGGGCTGTCCTGTATCGTCAGCGCAGGTAGGCGAGCAAGACACCAAGCCCTGAGTGAAACCTTCAGCCGAGCTTTACGATCCAGTGGTCTGCCGTGCGTCCTTGAACCCGTCGGGCTAGACAGGGAGGGCGGCAAGAGACCTGACGGGCTGACCTTAACTCCGTTCGAGAGCGGATGCATGCTGGTTTGGGACGCGACAGTTACTGACTCATTAGCCCCTTCAATGGTCAGTGCTGGCGCGGCCCGGGCTAGTCATGCTTCGGCTCTCGCCGAGGCAAACAAAGCTAGAAAGTACCAGAATATCGGGTACCCGTACAAGTTTTATCCCTTTGCCTTCGAGACCCTTGGCGGGCCCGGTCCATCCACTCGAAGTTTGCTGCAAAAGGTCGGGAAACGCCTGATTCTAGCCAGCGGAGACAAACGAGCGGGTGATTTTCTCAGACAGCGCCTGTCGCTGGATGTGCAACGGGGCAATGCGGCCTCGGTTCGGGGCACTCTCCAGAAATGGCTGGTCCCTACACTGGACCCCCCGTAACGGTGCACACGTTCGCAGGGACTCAAATGTCATGTTCCCACCCTGAATGATTGATTACATTGAATAAATCATGAACTATATATTAATAAAAAAAAATATATATATATATATACATTCAGGAACTTGAACCCACTTGTCTTCGTAGTAACGGACACTAGTTAAAGGCGAGTTTGAGCGCCATTGAATTCAAACTAACTACCTTCACTGTCGAGTCGTAATCCGACATTTAATTATTACACCATATATATATATATATATATATATATATATATATATATATATATATATATATATATATATATAATACACATGTTTATAATTAATCAAATATCATCAAGCTGACTGCGTAAGAGAAATAGCTCTCTGACAGGTATCGAGATGGTAGATAGGACACGGCTGGTTGCGTAAACGATACACACGGCCGACGTCAGGATCGTGGAAGTTTCTTCGATGGCAGAGTTTATGGTGGAATCCGTGAAGTGAATAGCGGGTCACAAGATGTCGGTTGGGTTGTAGTAGTTTCTGCCAGTTCTGCGTGACCATTGCAGCGATTTAATAGTTCTTTATGAAGTTTTATCTGAACTGAAGAAGAGCAGGGGTTTTTGGGAGGCTGAATCTGGTAACTAAATCGTCTTCAATCGGTTAAATAGAAGTGGGGTGAAATAGCCGGTTTTTCGCGTTCCGTGGCAACCCAATGATTAGATTGAAAAACGTGGGCTTTACTTTATCCAGTCTATCTAGCTGTGATGGACTCAGGTGCTCCCATATAACCTGGATGCCATAGGCCGCCACCGAAGACACTTTCAGGTCAAAAAGAGCTTTTAGCTTGCTCAGGGATAATTGATGGGGCTTTCCAATTGTGGACATCGAGACTAGAGTTTTCCTCGTCCGTTCGGCGATGTATTGTCCAAAGGTTGTGCCCCTCATCGAAAAGTTAACTCCAAAGTAGCAGGAAATGTTAACGAGGTAACAAACTCGACAGAGTTTGCCTGCGGCGCGCGATTTACGCGTGTTGTGGGTACCTTGACGCGCCATTAGAAAGTTAGTCTGATGTATAAACTCCCGACGGTAACATTCCCGAGGTCCCTGTTGTCGGCATGGAAGGCAAGCCATAAGATATAGATTGCGTGGCAACGAATACTGTTGTGGCCTCTTCGAGGGCTGTTAAGGCTATTTCATATACGGGAAAGGTGTACTGCACACTGGAACCGGGCCGATCGGTTAATGCCTCGGGCCTAGTCACCCCAGTGGTGCCGATTGGGGCGCGTGCTGCCTTGGCTTAATAGGTATAATGAGATGAGAGTGCGTCACATCAAAGCAGACCTCCCGGCGAGAGAACCATCTGTGCTCGCTGCTGCCTTTCGCAGCGGTGAGTGCACCCTGCTCTGGAGTGGGCCGAGCCACCCTTCGGGGGGTGAGTATATTCTGGGGTGTAACGCGGAATCGCGAGGCGATCGCGTTCGATCGTCGGCCTGTCAATTCGGGCTGGCAGTGCTTCTGCCATATGCCAACGCGTAACCTCCGTTGCTGAAGGCCGTTGTTCTCGCAGTACCCCTTCAGGGTGCGTATGCTTTGCTGCAACTCCAACTTGTCACGACTGAACGTGACGATATTGTCAGCTTATAGTATGATGCTGACCGTATCGTGTTCCTTGTGAATTATTGGACGGCAGATCGCTGATCGTCGAGTCGTAATACTCCCCAATGGCATTAGAACTCAAAAGCGTGAGCTTTAAATTGCTTACGCACAGGTTGACGGGTACACCTTTAACTGAGCAGGTTGCTTAAAGGCTCACACGCGCATAGATCATTTAACTGTGGTTGTAGGATATGCCCAAGGAGACAAAGTCCGACTTTAGTGGCAGCGTGCCATAGAAAACTGCCCTGTACCAACATCATTTTCTGACTCTGCATTTTACAGGTACGTCGGGACTACTACCAAAGAATGTAAAGTTCACTATGATCAATACGTAATAATGCTAATTGATGAGGATTAATATGGCATAGCGGTTTTTATCTACTGGTGGCTATGTCACAAGCTAGATAAGGCAGAACACGTTTGAACGCAGGGTTACACAAGTACTACTTTTTTTCTCACGACAGCTATACGATATCTCCGCGTGACGCCTAATAGTACCGAGTTACGAGTTAGTGCAAGTCACACTGCACGGAAGACAACTAGCAGTGAGAAGTGCCTTATTTGTCACTGCGCTGAGATTTACTCGCATTCGATGGCATCAAAGCCAATATAGCCTTTTGAAGTGTATTTCCCTTAACCCTGACTGACTGCGAGACTACAGTGGCGCACCCTGTAACAACGGTGGGTTTCTTACTTCATACATACCGTACCTTGTAACGTCCGCGTGGAAAAGGCAGGTGATGGACTCCGCGACTGAACAGCGTCTTCTCCCGTTCCTTATCTCCATCGTCCATTGGAGGAGTCGCTAGGCGACAAACGAGTCTGCCCGTTCTCTTGTTAGAAGGTGACCGAGTTCGCTATGACCTCGTCAGGACGATCGTTCTGCAACAATGATAGAAAGCCACCCGTCCGTTTGAGTTAGTTCAACTTCGAACAGGCGTGTAGAATATGGCAATTTACACAGAGTATAAAATCTGCACAGTCAAAACGAAGTCATCGCCACATCAATTACACCTATGCTCGTGCGGTTCAAGAGTCACACTCCGTGTGAGTCGTGAGCCAAATCTCAAATTACCATGGATTAAGACACCATCCTGAAGCGCCTTAATCAGATGAACTTAATCGTGTCGATATGTCTGCTTGCAGAGTACGGTTTGGTCACTCCAAAAGAACGCATCATAACGATTCGCTAACATCAGATAACTTTGGCTTTGAGCATATTAAATGCCATTAAAAATAAATTAATTAAAACTTGCTTCAGACAATAACCTTGACTCAATTAGTACTGTTGCCTTATTGTTGCTTACACGAACTTGATACATCGTTTTGATAATGTAACAACAATACTGCCAGGAGAAGAGCAGAGGGGATGGAGTCAACGGTTGATACAACGCATAGGGCTCACCAATCAAGAGAACCGCAGACGATTAGCTTAATTAGCACCCCTTTCCCCCCCCCCCCCACCAATTATGTACACAGACACACTCTCAACATGGCAAAGTGCCTCTTACCGTAGAATCAAAACAATTATCCGAGATGGCAGTCCATATAGCACTTCATGTAGCCGCAAAATATGATTATAAATATAATGTTTTGTGTAAGAGATAAACAAGATAACTGTTGGCTTTGACAGAGCAGTACGTGGATTCAGATTGAACGCGATAATAATCGCAATTGACCAGTCGCCAGCGAAGAAGGGTAATTCATTGTATACTCGCAATAGTAAGATGTGCTTTTTTGAAAACGCATATGCATCAAGTATTTCGGTCCACGGCCTGCGGTCAATATTATGTGAAATATTTAGTAACGGACGCTGGTGCATAATTGTCATAGTCCTTACATTAACAGCACGATCTTTTGTTTGCTAATAAGTCCGTTTGGACAAAGCCGCTAAAGAACGCACACAATAACACGCATATGACAATATGTTCAAGAGGATATCACGACCGATAGACAAGTTACCTCAGAAACATTTTTCTAACACGAAAGCTGATCGATATGGGCGAGACCCGCAACGCCACAGCATGAGGGAGACGGATAGAATGAAATCCAGGAAAATATCGTTTTCCCAGGACCCTCATTCTTTCAAGCACCTTCGTTTTCGCAAAATCCAGAAAGTGACATATGATATCCATTTGCAATGCCCCTGTGAACACACCGACTACATATACACTCCCAGACTGTTGTGGACATGTGGGACACATAAGGGTAACAACAATAGAGCTACCATTAAACAAAACGGCGATCACGACAAGGTAACGTTTTTGCATATAGATTATTGATGGCATAAAATGATCCAGTAAATTCTCATCTTTATGATACTTTTTCAAAATACCTACGAAGCAACATCGTGGCACTGGTATACACGGAAAGAAACCACATAAAAAGCCTCCTTGTCAAGTAATACTATGTAATTATATTACTTTCATTAAAATGTACCAATGCTACGATGAATTTTATACTTCAGTTTATTTGAGAGACACTTAGTCTCTCATAGTAGCAAAATGCGTAGTTTCACGCATTTCAAATTGGGCCTTCGTAGGTGCCGTTTTTTACTCACAAAGAAGCATTGAACTTTCGAATCGAGGTAAATTTAGTAGGAATTGAGTCTCTGAACAGTCTATAAAATAGACTATGCCAATCTAGCATCAGCTTGTCAATGGTACCAGATGAGAGGTAAGGTAGACATTTGTGAACTCGACGGCTGTGCGAGCACAAGAAACTATACCGGATATGTTCCAGTGCATTTACGGAGCGTACCTCTCACGTATCATATAAAACAGTCCATTACCATTTCCTTTCGAAACGTCCAACGATAGGCAATTTCTGACGAAAACGCCGGCGGTTAATGGTTTTGATGATATGCTCGCAAACCTTTCTATAAAGCCTGTTATGAGGGAACCAGGACAGACGCTCGAAACTGAGGGCAAAGAAGCAACGCAAGTAAAACTGGAAGCTCAGCGTATTCCCTTAAGATATACTGCTAGGCTTGCAGAGCGGCGTAGCTAGGCGTGGATCACCGTGTTGATCTATGAGGGGAGCCACAGTGTCTAGCACGGGGGCGTCTCGAAATAGAGTCTTGCATCTTGTGTATAGGAAGGCTGTTGTATAGCATACGGAGGGTTGGGCTAAGTGGGCAGCCTCGATGGAATCCACTTTAGTCGTTATCGACACTTAACTATGAACATCGTAACTAAGAATTCCTCAGCTTTCACCAAATCTACTTCGATAAATCAGAAAAGTATGGCATCTATGACTTGTCGCTACAAGGCAGTGTTGCTCTAAATACCGTGTCCTAGGCTGCTAGAGAGCAGCCGATAAGGGCGCCAATTTAGCCATATTTGTATAATATCGCTAGCTGTAAAGGCGTTTTTATGACTACTTTGCCTAATATTTGCGGATTGCATACTCCCTATAATATTGTTGTGCTTCCTTCACTCCTTGTTTCACACCGATAGACTATCATTATTAACACTAGGCGATACTGTACTGAACAGGCAGTAGTGGTACATCAGGATGTTACCCTAAATAGTTTTGGCCTTTTGGATTTAACACAGTCATCCGACCCTAAGTCATCTAAAAAGTCTTCCATTCTATCAATGCTGATGATGCCGATGACACCTACCAAGCCGTCTCCCTAAATTGAAAAATACCCTAAGTACTGAAAACTATAGGGTGCCATAATACTACCATAATACTATTACAACTCAGATTATCAAACAACGGTCCGTACGGACGGCACGTTTCATAACTTGCTCGTTAACGTCCTAACAACCAATGTAGTAGGTTTTCTACATTTGTTGTCTCCATGGCAAGTCCCCTCTGTACTGCTAAAACCACTCAGTCCGTTCCCCTTTTCGAGATAACTTCGTCACGGACGCGGTCAGTTCTACTATATCTGCTCAGTCACAACTTTAGATAGATCAACTATGTCGAGCCTGGTAGCTTGGTGGTTCAAATCTGCGCCTTGCAACCGGAGGAGACACATAGGTGCGCGGGTTCGAGCCCCACCGTTGCACATTTGTATTTATGGGGGTCCGTCTATGAAGCAATGTGAAAAACAGTTCCGTGGACATTAAATCTTGGCTGAGGGTCAGCCCGAAAACTTTATAGATAGATCAACTATGTGCGGCGGGAAACGGAAAAGGCAATCAAAACACAGGCAACAACTTAGTACGACTCAGGTCAGACACTTACGGGCCACAACAATCCAGACGGCGAATAATCATGCCCGCGGCCGAGTAGTTGCCCTATACGGAGCTCCGGTCTAGCCCACCGACAACCTGAAGTTTGGCGCTAACTATCGGGCCCAGAAGGAAGGAGCCCCTAAGATGATCGCGGCGTATTGGATGGTTAGCGCAGCGCGGCCCTCGTTCTCGGTGGAACGATCCCCTGGAATCCCCAGCGTAAGAAGGATGAGGAGCGTGGCCATACAATGGATCTCTGGCAGGAGGAGTGGGACGGTTTACAAGAGGGTGCTCCAGGCGCCGACCTCCGTACTCTAGTGCCAAACAGCTGGCTGAACCGACCAGAGAGTAAACTTACTTTCTACACAAGCCGGATTCAGACAAGCCATGGCAACTTACATTCCTGCATGTTCAGGATCGGGAGGGCTCCTAAAACCAAGTTCACTCGCTGCGGCGATGTACAAAAGGTCAACCCAGAACACAGAGTTCTGACATGCCCAGCCTACTGGTAGCAGAGCAACGTACACCACGAGCGCTTTTAATGAAGACACTGGCTTTAATTTTCATGACATTAGCGAAAAATGCGATTCTATGCTAAACAACAGAAAACACGTTATACACTGTAACTATGTCTAAGGTCACCCTTAAATTTCTGAAATGTAACATCTGGGTACCGAAGTCTATAGTAGGTGAGCGTGTCAACTGAATTGCGATCGACTGAACGTAATGCCGGTCTGTTAGTTGCAAAACTTTGTCCTAAAAAAGAACTCTAGCCTGACTTAGTAGTTGACGTTACGGTACCAAACAAATTATTACAAATAGGGAGATTGTGGGTCGAACTTTAAATTTGAGGGACTCGATGTTGATTTCTGACTTTTAGAACACCGCCCGCCATGCAGAGTTTACTGCCCTGCGACTGTGAGTGAAATTATGACGGGCAAACATATTATGTGTTGGGCATATATTAGTTGATCGGGTGTAGCTCCCATTTTTGAAGACTCACGTTATAACAACGGACAGTTTTTATTGAATGCTGTATTGCCCATTTTGTTTCACTTTTGTTTCAACTACCTTAGTTCAGGCAAGCTCATGATTCCATCTCTCCCGAAGGTGGCGTCCTGACTTCCGAAGTAATGATCTATATACGTTTTAACACCATTCAATGAATCGATTTTTTTTCATTAAGGGAATTTCGAAGGGGCCGAAACAGATGGTAATTTAATGAAGGCCGGATGCGTGCGGTCTTGCGTTGTCGTGGTGAAAAGTCACTTGTCGTGTGTTCGCCAATTCGCGGCAGCTTCTGGTCAATTGCCTAGTCTTCAAATTGTCCAGTTGTTGACAGTATTTTATCCTATTGACCGTTCCGTTTGGTTTGTAAATGAGTAACAGCTCATAAAAGATTACCCCTACGCATTTCACCAAACACTTAACATCGCTTTCCTTGTATGGAGTCCGGGCTTGGCAGTTGCTTGGAGCTCGCTCCCTTTTATAAGGTACGCCCTTCTGCGGACAACGTTCTTATAGAATATCCACACCTTATCACACCTTACCCTGTCACCATGGTGCGGAGAACGCGGCGATCATCGTTCTTTTTGAGGAGCCATGTTTACTGTCAAAGGGCGTCAGGTCTCGGTCGTTACCGTTGAGGTCGCCGTGCCTAAATCGGACACATCACTTTCGATCTGTCCTATCTGTTACTGCCTCTTCGCCATACACTGTGCATATCTTAGTTACGACTTGGGTTGCACTCTTTCCTTTCCGGAAATAGACAAGCATTAAATGCAGAAAATTCACAATCTCTCTCTCTGCCATCTTCAGTCGAGCGTTACAGTTCGCGTGAAGAATTAGATATTCGAACAAATTCCACGGTGTAATAAATAATTACAAAATATAATAATAACAATATTTATTATTGAATGTGCTTATAAATTTTAACTTAAAAAAACTATTTATTTTCAAAATAAAAAATACGATGCTCTTACCGCCATGTAAACAAACAACTACCCTCTCCCAACAGTTTTCGTCCTCCTCCGGGGCTGCGCAGTATGGCGCACGCAACGTTCTGAAGGGACTTATGAATCAACCCACTAACGCTTTGGCCAAGAACACTGTTCTCACTCCTTTTAGCTCGTCGCACTTCAGCACGATGTGTTCTACGGATTCCTCTTCTATATCATACGCTCTACATCGAACGCTTTAAAGTTTCGAGTATCTGGCCACCAGCAATCGGGTGTTGAACATTTCGGCCCTGCAGTCAGCGCGCAGCCCTGAGGCTTGCGTGTGTCGTATTTTATTGGCTGAATTCCTTTTTCGTAGTCTGTCTAATTGCAGAGATTTCTTAAATTCCATATCCGCTCTTCATATTTTCTTGGTTGTTTCGTATATATATATATATATGTTGAGGCACATATTTATTGTAACCTGAAGTTCTGACGGCTCCGTGCCATCTGCCGAAGCCTAGTGCGTTGAGAGTAAATTAACCAGGGGATATCACGAAAGGGGCCGCATAGCTATATAGCCCTCTGCTGCGGTGCAAAGTGTAAGCAACTAATTACGAATTAGTGTTAGCGGACCCACACAATTAATTATCTTCCTTTCACAATTCCGTAGAAGGAACAAACGTTTTGAGCACACACACACCACGATACGACGGCTGATGAATACCAGTTTTAAGAAATAGCCGCTCGAAGATTCGTAGCAAGATTAATTATATCCACGTATATACATATGCTGATCATATGTTTGCCCTATAGAAAGTAACCAGAAACCTGCTTATCAAATCCTAATTGCATAAATGGTTGCACCTAGCTGTTACAGCACGTTAGTAATACGCGATTAGCTTCGAGTCAACTAAAGGTCTTTGCTAGTGGATGCCCTATTGATGCGACCAGCAACCATCGTCTAGAGTGAACCCCATTGCTCTTCATTGCACCCTTATCTGTGCGTAGACTGTCCTCATTTAACTCTTGGGCGCTTCCACCTCTCTCTCTCACTCTATTTTAAAAACTCAGAAATTGGTCTATTAAATTAAGCAGTACTATGCTACTACTATAAAATCTACCGGAGCTTTTATAGTACGTCAAATGGATTATGGCGATTTGCTTTTACGACTGACCCAAAGCAGCTGCCACAGGGAGAAGCGATAACAACAAAGGACCGACCATGAACTACTCTGTAGAACAAAGCTGGTGTCAAACATGTATTGCGTGTGTATGTGTGTACACACACGCCCGTGTAGCCAATAGTACTAATACTCGCTAGCGGAATAAGATAAATTAGGTAAATGTTTGATCGTATCCACTGAAAACAAAATTCTGGAAAACATACGGCAGAAGGGCAACAATCAAGATATTAGTCTGAAGAGCTCATCGAAAAAAAACTGCCCACGTGCTAATCTTAAAAATTAAATTCAAGTTAAATTCATGTCGACTTCTCTATTTGTATCGCTCAAAGTATAGCCTTCGTTCCTTTGGAGGAGAAACCCACTATTCAGGACAATGCCTCAGTTGAGTTTTCATCTTCGTGTACTTATAAAGATTAAGTAATTTTGAAACGTCTGCATATTTTAAGTTGGGATGGATAATTATCGTGAAATTGCCTGCCCTGCGATCACTCTTATCTCCCACTAGATACTTGTTATACGTCTAAAGCTTGAAATTGTACCATTTTGTCCACTCCCCATACCATTCTGCAAAAGGCGGCGAACGGCATTGCCAGGTGAAGTGATAAATTGAATGCTACTTCCCTCCTGAACAGCAGCGTTTTGAAAATTGCGCTCTACTTTGTCCATACCACTCTTCGGTGCTTCTACATCAAGGACACAAATGCTTACATCTGCTTGTATAGGTCTTTTGTTACCTCTAAACACATGTATTGGAACCGTTCACAGCTTCAATTGTATCCCCGATATCCAATACACACGCAACAGACACTGATGTCGGGAACCCTCCAGCGGCTAGCGATGCTATAGAGCAAATATCGTTGTGTCTGGTCAGTTTCACGTTACACATGCGTTACACTCGAATGTGCTACAAAAGTTTAAACGGAGACAGGATTCGGCTGTAAAGTAACTGCTTTCCGATTCTTCGTTCGATATATTATACTCTGTAGGCGATCTACGGCTGCCACTGTCTCCACTTAAGGTAAGTTGTTATGTTTTAAAGAACACAATTGTCGTTTGAGCAGCTGCCAAGTTTATTTTAGCTCAGCTCGTCTTTCTGCTAAAGACACGAACACTCTTCAACACTGATCGCATGCACCAAATATATCTGCGGTTATTGCTGTCTTGGATTCCGTAAAAACTGACACTTTTCAGGGATAAGCAATTACGCTTTTGGCGCGTTGTTTCGGCGTTTAGGGACCCGTTAGGTCGCCAAAGCGCGCACAAGGATAAGATAAATCACCCTAGTCTAGAAGTTCGATATGTCCGTATCGGTCTAAAAACCACCCCTTGCCACAGCGGTATATGCTATCTGTCTGTGATATTATGTATTTAAATTCAGCGCCAAAGCCTAAATAGACTGTTGTGACTTGTCCCTCTACGACGACGATAGGAACTACATATGTATATTATGCTAACTATTGCAATAATAGTTGTAAGACTTGAATCAAGTACATATGGTAATAATAATAATAATGTCGGGAGCCAACCCCGGTTTCCACGAGGCCGTCGGAGATACGCTGGCGCTCTCGGTGTCGACTCCAAAGCATCTGCAGGCAATAATAATAATAATACGCAGGGCTGGCATACCAAGCATGCTTGAGCCCAGATTAGGACTTAATGACGACAAAATACCTGACTGTGTAACAATCCCGTTATGGGCTAACGGCAAATACTTAGTATGGTGTGTTACAGTGTCCTGCACAGGGGCTCTCTCCTATATGCGCCACAGTTCACTAGAGGCGAGATGGGTTGCCGAGCGCGCAGAAAATGGGAAAAAACGCAAGTACCAAGAACTGGAGACGGGCTACATCGTAGTGCCAATATCTATGGAAACAATGGGCCTGGTAAGCAAGGCAATCAAGAGATTCATCAGTGAGCTGGGCAGACGGATTACAGATCCGCAACAGGCAATCGGCTCGAAAGCGAGTTCTTACGGCAACTGCTGTCGCTTGCAGTGTGCCGAGGAAACGCCGGTTATATTGTCGGTTCTATGGAATAATAATTAGGAGCTAGGAGAAGAGACAATGAGTACACGTTCGCATCTCACAATTGTAACGTTTAAATAATAATAGTAATAATAATAATAATAATCCAGTACGCATCTTTTCTTTCAAACGAGCTGCATGATTTTACAGGTGCTGTTGTCTGGGCCACCCTTTCATCTCTCCTCCTACTCACTTGTCGAGGAGGCAACTAGTAATCAACCACAGCACTTGGCAAAAGTGGCCTTAATGCACCTCTCGATCTTGACAATAACTATAGCCTGCTATAGCTGATACATCAGCCATAACAGTAATGTAACTGCTATCTGTTTGAGTTCACACAAACATATGTGTGTATATGTATATGTGTGTAGCGGCGGTAGGCGGCTAATACACTGTTCGAAACGGGGCGTTACCATGCCAACCGCGATTAGCAAAACTATGGCAAGTTCGAGCCTCGGCCTTGCTATTTGTATTTGTTGGACGTGGTTGTCATCACCCTGCTGATGCTACATACCTCTGCTGGACAAAGCATATATAAAATCCAGTAAAGATAAGCCGCGATGACGATAGATGCATTTAGACGATATCGTGCCACAGGCAACTTAGTCTATTACGAACGTCCAAAATGTGGTTGTCAGAGCGTAAACAAATTAAATATATATATATATATATATATATATATATATATACAACACTGCTTTTTTTTTTCTGGGAGGTTTCGGGAATGCATGATGCACATGCGCCACTAGCAGCCTGCGTGACTAGTGTGAGACTCGCAAACCCACTAAACCCGGATTCCTCCCCACCCCCCCAGGCTCGGTATTACTTTGGCATTACATCAAAGCCGTGTAAACACTGCTTGTCTGCTGCCGAAAGCACGTTACCCACATCACTGAGGCACTACTACTCATTAAAACCACAATAACACGTCCAGAACTGTATCTATGCAGAGAGAATCCTCTGCGTACTTATAAAAAAACCGCAGAACTGCAAAGAAACGGAAACATTTGATATAAAAAAATAATAATTGTATTGAGAAGAGTTTGATCCAATTTGTATTTTTTTAATATAGAAATTTCAATATTTTATTACGTCATCACATTTATCTCACTCATATTGAGTATGCATGTAATATTGCTACTAGCATTGTTGTCAGCTGCTCTGGGCATGTCGTTCGAGAGAGGCAGTGCTCAATTTTAATAGTGTTGTTAAAATTAAGACCAAATATTTTTTGTATACTGTTTTTTTATGTTTTTATAAATCTAAGTGGAGTCCAAAATGTATTAAAGATAATAGAAAATAAATCATTCGTAATTATGATATATGAAACAACTGGTTGTTAAATATGTAAGAAAAACATATTTTCCTCCGCCCTCTTTGCCCCTTTGTGTAGTTTGTTGATCACATTTTCCTGTTTTATATATATATATATATATATATATATATATATATATATATATATATATGAAATGTCATTAAGTATAGTAAAAACAATCCCTCATTACAATAATTTCACGGCATTAGTAAAAAACGTATCAACGACAAAAACACAAAAACTTACATACAAATAAAATCATCTTTTACCAGCCTTACAAAAGCAAAGCTTCTATTGCTAAGGGATAAATGATGACAATCTAAGCAGCACTAATTTAGCTTGAGCGTTAAGTACTACCATTTACCTTTGAGAGGTATTGCCGAACAGCCTGAAGTACAATATAAATAAGAGCAATAATGCAAGTATGAGTGCCAATATTCATTTATAGTAATGAAGACTGGTTCAGGCACCATATTATAGATGAATACATTCCGCTTTAGGGATAGGGGGTCCTCTATAGGAATCATTTAACTGGACTTCATGCGGAGAAATTATCAACTGAAACGGTGTGTGCTGACTGTCGCTGAGCTTGCCCGGCAGATCCCCAGGTCATGCGGAAGTGAAGTGCTGCACCGTAGCTATTTCCTACTTGAAGCATACCATCGTAAAATTTAGGTGGATTGCAGACAACGCATATTTATATATACGATGGCAGATCGGCAAGTTCTAGTATTTTGAATTTAAAAAATTAAACCAAAACAGCTGAGGTCTATTGGTTTGTTTACTAGACAGCGGCTACATACAGGCAAATTTTCGCATTCATCGGTGATGGCGTTTATTGCTTGACTTTGTTTCAAAGAAGTGGAAAACGGTTCAGCAATTTTTAAGAAACTGATAATGGAGGAGCAACGAATTTGTATCAAGTTCTGCGTTAAATACCAAATCATATGTTTTAATGTGGTAAAAATGTTACGATTTTCTTATGGTAATCGAGCAGTGTGTATACGTGGTGCTGTTATTTGCGCGACGGACCCGAAGAGACCGAAGACACCTCACGTTCGGGAAGGCCTTCGGCGTCAATAACAGGAAAAAACGTTGAAAAGCCAGGCGGTCGCAGATGACCCTAGATTGATTCAGAGAGTGATTACAGGAGACCAGTCACGGGTTTATGGTTATGACATCGAGACCAAAGCCCACTCCACCTAGTGTCGCGAGTTCGGTTCCTGTTGCTGAAAGAATTATCTTTGAGCGATGCTCATTAAGATGATAAAGCATCCCGCTGAAAGTCAGTGGCTATGCTGCCACAAGGACTGTTGAGGAAACTCTAGGTATATCAACATGCCCGTTTATGCTGCCGGTCTATGGGGTCTAAGGGGTGCATATGTATTTAGACGTCAAATCATATATCCCTCCATCCATATTTAGCGCCGGTGCCTTCGGCGTCTAATGTTCAAAATGATTTGTTGTCATGGCAACCACGGGAGACAGGCCACTTGCCTGTATCTGATCCTTTTTAGAGAGGATCGCTTTCAGAACGAGAGCACGACTAGTTTATTTAATGCTTCATGTGTTAATAGACAAATATTAACTGTTACTGGTGCGGCATCTGGTTGTACATTGTCTTGCCGTCACTTTGTTCTACTGAAAAAAGTATATATGGGTTCAGTAACTAGCGCCTAAATGCAACTAACGCTAATATGACTGTCATCACGTTATATATGTATATATATATATATTATGATTTAACAATCAATCACATTCGTAGAAGCAATCGCGCCACAATCATATATTAGTCTATTCCGAGCGTCTACAAATGTGATTGTCCACACGTAAATATATATATATATATATATATATATATATATATGTATAAAGACACTTGACGGTGTTAAGTCTAAGGTCATGTGATTATGGGTTTTCCCATCTATAGAAAAGAGCACACGTTTACGAGCATTGCGTAAAACCAGCCTGAAAGTTGTGGCGGCTTTCTATGAGCAAATAACGGGTAGTAGTCGCAATGTACAACGTGAACGACAATTAAAAAGTTGTGGCAGTAGAAGCTCATCATTGAAAACGGCCACTCATGCTTTTGGCAGTGTTGAAAGCCAATTACTCTTATAAAGAGGGCTCAAAGGTTATTAAAGCAAATGGCTTTGCATACATATATATATATATATATATATATATATATATATATATATATATATATATATATCCGAGCGTGAACGATGAGCTGGAATTTGATATATAAATATATATATATATATATATATATAGCAAAATCTGAGCATGTGTGGGAAAGGCAAGTGCACCGTTAAACGTTAGCACAGTGGGAGAGTAGTAGTGTGCGACGGATTTGAGAATCCGTCGATTTAGTCGGAATCGATGATCCCATGACAAGGCGCGTACAGGACAACGCCCCAAAACCAACGTTTGATGTTGTATGTGGATACAGCAGCTAACTTTGTCGACATCCTCCCGGCTTTGTCGACAAGGTGTTTTTGCTGTGTTGTTGTTGTTGTTGTTGTCGTCGTTGTTGATGCTGTTCTTGTTGTTGTTCTCATTGTTGCTGCTGTTGTTGTTGTTATTGCTGCTGCTGCTGCTGTTGTTGTTATTGCTGCTGCTGCTGTTGTTGTTGTTGCCGCTGCCATAGCAAAACAGCTGAGTTCGGTAGGCAACAAGTGCCGGCTCGGCGGCACTTTTGTAGTCGACCGGCCAAACTCAGTCGCACCCTCGCTGCTCTCCTCGTGCTATTGTCAACAAATAGCTGCTCCCTCGAAGCGGCTTGCGATCTACTATCGGTCGTTCAGCCGGTCCGTCGATCAGTCAGTTGATCGCTGCTCAGTGTGTGTTCGTGTCGTAATGTCGTTGTTGTCGTTGTAGCTGTGTGTGTCATCATGGATCTCGGATATGCTTGTACCTGTGCAGCATCATGACTTTACCTGTGTATCTGTAGCGTTGTAGCTTTGTTTGTCGTCGACTGATCTGATGTTGTCGTATGTGGTCGAAGTGTGGTCTCTGCTGCCTACCTGCCTGTAGGTCGACCAGAGTTTCCTAGCGCTGTGTGGTGGTAGTTCGCTAAGCACGCTGGACCCCGGTGGATCGGTGTTAACTCGACACGACCTCCTATGGTCTATGGTGTCATGATCGTACCCAGCAGAGGAAAGACGGTGCGGTGTTTAGGTCGCACTTAAAGCCTTGTCAGAGACTGTGATTGTATGCCTCATCGTCAGCTTCTTCGTAAGTAACACAATCAAATGTATTCAATTCTTCAAAAAAACAGTTGCAGCTGTCCCCAGTCTGTTCTGTCATCTGCATACCATTACTGCTCCTAGGACACCCCTGATATATATGGAGGTCAATGTATTCATAAATATAGATGTACCACGGGAAAATCTGCTCCGTTCAGGTCTATCAGTATGGCTGATCTGTGCGCAACCTGCTCTTGCTCGCACTGCGTCTTAAGTTTACCATTGCTTCTTCCTCGTAGCCCACTCGCCAACTTTCTTCACAAGACGACGACATACAGGTCGTCCGGATGACCCACCGAGCTTTTCAAACGGAGATTTTGAACGGACAGTTTTTCCTAGCGTAACCAAAAGCTCAGCAGACCGACGTTTATTTTTGCTGCAGCCAACTGTACAAACAATCTCTGTAGATGAATGAGATTGACTCACAGATGTGTTTCAGACTCAGATTTAGGTCCAACGAGGACGGGACGGCTCCAGCCCTCCGCCGGTATTGGCACCTATCTAGGAGCACCGTCATGATGACTCAAACAAGCGTTGACCGTTTATCTGTTGTTACAGCTACAACGTAACAATAGCAAACGTTTGTCAGCAAGCAGCTTTAGTCGTCAGTAGACATTCGGTGGCCAACTGTCGCCGGTAGCAGCAAATCGTATAGCATTGACATTTGTCATCATACGAATCTAAACAATAACTCGCCACCCGGCCACGGGACGTGGGTAACGGCAATTCGCAATGACAGTGGACAATAGACTGAAAGGGGCAAGCCCGTACATAAAGCGCTAATGATAGTTATTTGAACACACGCTTCCTTGAAAACGGTTCGGATCTTTCAATTCTAGACGAGGCAAGTCAGCGCCCGTTCCTGTAGACGATCTGTGTTGACATTCCGTGGCATAATACCGTGACGGCTGAACGCCGGATGCAGCAATATGGCTACTGCTGCATTAGGCAGTCTAATCGCCAACAGTGAAAGACGACAACTGTAAATCGGCGATTGCTAACGGACGTCTCCCCTGTTCGAGCTTACCTTCGTTATAAATCGCGCGTAATCTTGTTGTTGTCTTTCTACCGCCTGCTGTGTCTGACGATATATCGAGGCGCGATCGACGAGATCGCGCTCGAACCGCCAATGAGTAGAGCGGGTCTGCTGCCGCACCTGCTGCAGCGGCTACATGGCAGTCAGCCACCTGAATCGGCACCAACCAACAATCATCACAGCCAATCGCGACGATGATAGCCACTATCTCCTGTCCTCCAACTGTGGATAAGCTTTAACTTGCACAGTAGCAATGGCACGGGTAGGACGCAAACGCTATGCGCTCCGGCGAACACCACACCGATACACCAACACACAAACCCAAGCACAGGCCGTTCGCACAGATTGAAACTCGTTAGTGGCAGGAGCTCACTCTCCGTAGAGTAACTCGGCAGGATTCAAGCTTCACTCTTCAAAGAGTAACTTAGCAGCATTCATACAGCACGCTGCAATCGGTTGGTTATCATCATCCGTCGCATTCTTGCTATTCTACGTCAAATTGCGGCCACTATAACAATACGACACACAAGCAACAAGCTATGAAGCAACCGAGCGGTCGCCGTCGTCGTTGTTCTTACTATTATTATTGTCGTTATTGTTGTGGTTGTTGTTGTTGTTGTTGTTGCTGTTCCTGTTGTTGTTGCTGTTGTTGTACCTGTTGTTGTTGCTGTTGTTGTAGTACCACCGTCCTCAATACCCCACAGCTCGCAGCGATGTCATGCACAACCCTTTGCTAATAGTATGGTAGAGTAATAGCATTGGCATTAGTACCATGGTCACAATAGGAGCGGGGGCAGCAGCAGCGGCGGCGGCGGCGGTAACAGTAACAGTAACAACTACCTTTCCACAGCGCGGTTGGCGTCGCCGCGTCACCAGCGAGCCTGCGGATAAGGTGTACCTGCCTGCGGGTAGCCAGGTATCTCCACTCCACCACTGGAGTTATCAACGGAAAACAGCCAGCTGGCTGACTGGCTGACTGACTGAATGACTGGCTTCACTCGCCGCCTCACTGTTCGACTCGAGCAGGATAAATAATGATGGGCAGTCACTGCGCTAGATTCAGCAGCAGCAGCATCAAAAGTAACAACAACAATAGAAGCAGCAGCAGTCACAACAAAGGGCTACAGCGACGGCAACAATAGCTGCAGAAAGAGCGGACAGCTCATCCATTCGCCGCGTACTGGACAGTTCTATCGTTAGACCACTGGCCTACTAACATTACTGCTACGACGACGACGACGATGACGATGATAATGATGTTCGTCTTAGCCAAAAGGCTAAGATAATATCACACTACTTCTATTACTGCAACCTATAACTTTTTGGTGCGTAAGTAAGTGAGTGCTGCTCGCACGAACTCGCTGCACCACCGATGGCATGGATTCGTTCAAGTTGCAGAGCCTTAAGATTGACGAAATCGGCGACGATTACTACGAGATCGCCACTAACATGGTGCATGGTCGGTCCTGTTGCGAGGCTAAAGTTAACCATTAGATACGAACGCTGACGCTATTAACGCTGGCGTGTACTGTAAACGCATCTCCGCCGCGTCCACGACTCGTCCCGGATATGTCCCCCCCCCGCCCCCCACTCTGTCCATCCATGTCTCTCTCTCTCTCTCTCTCGCGCTCCCGTTTGCGCACCTGCAGTTGCTCCCTTCCGTTAGATCATCACTGGCTCTCGAACAAGGGGAGGCGTGGAAAACCTAAGCTTTCGCAGCGAACCTAACTCTCTACGGCGTGACGGCAGAGGCCACGGCAACGACAACAACATGTTCGGCCACACAGCAGATTGTCACGACCGTTGAGGCGGCAGCTGCGGCGGCGGCGTCCGTTGTTGCACCCCGCAACGCGGTATTGCCGCCATAAGCCTAGGTGACAAGCGTAGGCGAAATCCTGCCAGGCCAAGCCGTACCTATACCTATGCGGCACACGACTAACCACGAACGATCGTAGCCAGTTCGTCACCTGGTTCGTTGGCCAGACTACCCTGGCCAGTGTCACCAGTCAACCGGCAAGCTGTCACGTGAGTGCTCGAAGGACTTGGATGACACAGTAAGAGCAGTGTAAACGCATCGCGGTGCACGCAACCGTTGAACCTTCTAGCACAATTTCCGACAAAAAGGCCGCGCTAGAGGTGTTAGTTTATCGACGCGACTTCATGACAGCCGTCGGTCCCACATCCCACAACCTGGATAGCCGTTCTCGTGTACCTAGCGTAAATACGACAAATATTCTTAACTACAATGAGGACGGCCAAAGCTTGAAGAGCGTGACAGTGCCAAATCGGGTAACTATAGGAAATCATGCACGGTTGACACAGTTATCGACGCTGGACTCAAAGGCTCTCAGTCGGCACCTCATGAACGGAATAACAAATAACTCACGATCCAGAACAACAACCCGCAAAAACATCCACAATTGTTCCTCATCTGTTGCAAGAAGTGAGTAGCAACTCAGTGCTCCATGCGTAGAAATGCACATTGCACCAGCACGGGCGAGAGTACATTCGCGAAGTACATGAGCAAATAAACATCAGGTCAACTGGTCTGGAGTGTTATACCAGCCATTGTATGTATGCTGTTATACCAGTATATATGTGTGTACTGGTGATGTTGTGTAGAGAGCCTGCATACGGCCGCCATATGAGCAAACTCTTTACATACAGGGTATCCAAACTTATCTAAGGACCAGAAAGGTCTTATCTAGAAGTAACAGTGAACTGGCCAGATACCCCTCCACAAAATGTGTTATTGTAAGATTGCATGTTCGGGAAAAAATTGACATCCTACATTGGCGAAGTAGAAGAGATTTTGTCATATTCGCAGAAATGAAGCGCTTGTGATATATAATTTCTGAGTCTTTGCGTTCATAGTCATAAATATTTGGTATTGAAGGTAATAAAGCATCGACCCCCGGGAAAATGCGCATTTCACAGGGATAATTTCGGTGCCGAATTAATGGTGGTTCGATTCTTGACATGGCTACCGTAATCCCGATGTCGAATTCCCAGAATCCCGTCAAGGGCTGGTGAACGATCTGTATCTGGTGGTGTTTGAACGAAAAATTGTTGATCCATTGAGCCCGAAAGTAGCGTCTAGGTGAGCCCGTACTGCAGCATCGTTGTGTACTAGTGCTCCATCGTGCTGCAAAAACATACTCAAGCAAATCCTTTCTGCAACAGCTAGCAGGAACTCTAGTAATATCCTTCTGCGGTGCGAGCCCACCCAAATTCTACCTTAGGGGATCGACGAAATAGCCAATGCTAAATAAATTAGAAACGTACACGGCGAACAGAGAGCCACCTAGTTCTGATCACCATATTTCGTTCCCCACACCAAACCTTTCACCCCACACCGAACCTTTCACCCCACACCAAACCTTTCACCCACACCAAACCTTTCACCCCACACCGAACCTTTCACCCCACACCGAACCTTACACCCCACACCGAACCTTTCACCCCACACCGAACCTTACACCCCACATCTAACCTTGCACCGGCCACTGACGTAACCTTCACTCTGTTAACGTACGGGTCTATAGAAATCATATATATCTATAGGAATATCGAACCGTCATCGTTTTGATATAAAAAAAAATAACCCCCAATTGGTTGCGCATTTTCTTGAAGGTTTATGTTCTATAACCATAACACAAAATGTTTAAGTCATTTAATGCGAAGCCTCGAACGTGAGATATGTCACAGGATCTCAAATGTTTGCTAACGTAGTCTTCGTTGCTTTTTGCAGACGAAAGAAACCCGGTCTAAGTCCCTTACAGTTGTGATCCTCATAGATAGAGTTATATTGACACAAGAGGGCATATTTAATGCACACTATTCTCATTCGTAGGCTGACGACTTGTTTTTCCGCTAGCCAACGTTGAATGAAATTCTGGCAGAAGAAAGATTTTTCCAAACACACCGGTAAAGAACTTGTTCTCTTGCAATCGCATATGCTGTGAAGTGATGTCTGTCCAGCCACGTCAGCACACCAAAAACTGTTCATTTCACTGTCGTTAATAAACAACACATTTCCGGTCTCCTTACACTGCAAAACAAGCACATTTGAACTAAGTCTACGACCCCTTAGGCCAAACTAGATAGCCTGCGTATACAAACCGAATAAAAAAGGAAATATAATTGTTATCTAGGAAACAGTCTAACGAAACTGTTCTATGTGTGCACATTAGTTTCTTCTACCGGTTGATGATTTAGCTGTCTTGTCCGTTGCGTCTATATACGCCCTAAAACGTTTTTGATCAAATTGTTCGCTTGCAGGCTTCACCAGCCGCTATGAGCTGCAAGGTAAAGGTGAAAATTCCCCATCGACCGGAGATTGAAAACCTCGTTTACGTCGTTCAGCCGGATGTACCGATCAAGACGCAGGTAGTGCCCATCTGCGAGCGCATCGACATTGAGCCCACAGAGTATCGCTTTGCCTATGAGCAAAATGGGCAAATCTTCTACCTGACGGAGCAAAATCGTCACACGATTAGAGAGGGAGACACGCTCGTGCTAATGCGGAGCCCGACACTGCTCGCGCAGACGGCAAAGAATGACCTCGAGTCGTTCAACAAAGGCAAAGCTCTCGACCATCTCGGAACACTCATCCACTGTCCTAAATTTGCCGAGCGATTTGCGGCCGTCGAGGGTATGAGCTCTCTTGTTCGAGCAATAGCCGGTGGCCATTTCAACGGGCAGCAAATGAATAAGGCCCTTAAGGTGATCGAGATCTTCCTGGACGTTAGCACCGCTAGCGAAAACCACTTCACTGACGAGTTTGTCAAACGCTTATGCGCAGAACTTACACCATTACCCGAACACAGGGAGAACATTGACACCACCCTTTCTGTCCTCGAATCTCTAGCGAAACGAATGCCCGAGAGCGTACTCTGCCACCTGCGGATCGATCACATCGTGGCAAACCTTTCGTACGGCGCCATTAGCACTTTAAGGCACTCACTCACGCTTATCAACAACCTAATGGATAGCCTAGCAGATGAAGGCTGCCAAAAACTAATACGAGCCATTATGGACATCGCTGACGACCTATCGGAGAAGCTACTCAATCGCTACCCCGAAGGTTATGCCAGGAGCGACTTGAGCCTTCAGCAGCTCCTCTTCAGCTTTCAGACAAAACTACTTCGAAATCGATATTTCCGACTCTACGAGCAGCGCGGGGAGCTAAGTCACAACCACGAATTTAACACCTTCATGGAGCAGGTGCTTCGCACACACCTGGGCTGGTGGGACTCGCAAAGTCGACGTTACATCGACGCGCTCAAGAGAATTGGAGGTGTGCCCGAAGAGTACGAAGACGTACTCCGGCCGGGTGAGAAGTTTTTAATCACCGTGCGCGACATTGACGGCCTCACCTTCCACTGCCTGAAATACTTCCAAAAGCATTATTCGACGGTGCTCAATCCTTGGATGAAGGAGATCAACCTCGTCCCACTCGAGTACATTTGTCCCCTGCTCAAGAGTGCCATTCTGCTCAGCGACTTACTCGTCGATCTACTGAACATAGGCGAAGACGCTCCGACAACGAACAAAACCTTTCTGCGCATGTTTTTCACCAATCTCGGTTCGTTTCTCGAGGAATTCTTCTCACTCGCACTCAAGCTCGTACTCAAGACGTGGCGAGAAATGCGAGCCAGCTCCGGGGATCTCCTTAAGGTGTTTGCGATCGTTCGCGAGCAGCTAACGCTCGCCCTAGACAACGAAATGGCCTGCTGGTCGTTTGACCAACTGCAACTAACGCTGCACGCAACACCGTACACGGTTATCTCGCAAAGACTCGAGGTCGAACAGCAAGCCCGAGAAGACTCTGGAAGACACGGTACGAATGCACAGCAACTCCCCCACACACACATACAAACACTTGTACCCTCTGCTAACATCTTCAGACGACAGCACTACAACCAATACAACAACAATTACTCACAGCATACATTGTGCATCTTCTGCGTCATTTGATAAGTAAAAATGATTTTTTCTCGCAATCGCATACTATGTCTGCTCTTCCATTGTATTGCGAGAAATGCTTATTACCACCAGTCCTGTAAAACCCCTAGGAGTATGACTAGAAGTTTCGCAGTGTATATATATATATATATATCATTTTTTCTACTTTTAGTTAGTTTTAGAAAAAAATGCTCCAAATTATATAACTAAAACAAATAAGAAGTTGGCCCATATCGCGTCGTGTTATGAATACATATGAGGTCGGATATGCCTTAGCCATAACACATTGACTGATGCAGCATTACGACACGTCACTGAAATGAAATGGTTAGGGATTACGCTGGACCATTTTTAAATATATACTTTCAAAACCATGTCATTCCACTCCGGTGATGTCTACGAGTCTACAAATACGTTTAACAAGGGTATACTAAAAGTAATAACGTGTATGAGAGCCTACTCACGTCACTAGTCATCTATGAGCTCATCGTAAGCGGGAACACAGATTTTACACTTGTAGACAAATTGCAGGTCTGCCCAAATGACGCTCGGCGGGCAATTTTTAAATATAGCTGAGATGAGAGTGGGGAATAAACAGTCGTCACCGGCTTTTAAACATATAGTATGCTACATAAGTTCGAACCCACAGTGCGACCGTGTGTGCACGAGGATGTGTCGCGTGTACGAGTTGTACTCATATTCTGGCGATAGTCCGCTTTTTGCATACATATATATATATATATATATATATATATACGAGTATATATATATATATATATATATATATATATATATATATATATATATATATATACAGGGTGTGACATAATTATTTTAAAAGCGATATAAGAAATTGCAGGGCTCATTAAAGCAAACAGTTTTTCCAATGGAACTTAGTCTCTAAGAAGTCTTGTCTCGGAGTGAGAGTGATATTACTACAATTTCTCTGGGCTGTTGTTGCCCGACATAGGAGCATAAAATGTGCCATTGCAAGACAAGCAGTTCTCCTATACAAAAGCTAAACACCCCGTCGGGTTCGTGAGAAGTTCTGCTTCATCTGAAGGACATACAACGCCGACCAGAAAATGCGACATGGTACGCCTCAAAGAGAATTCGCAAAAATTAAGTTTTTTTATTAGCTTTTACGTCCGATATCTCAAAATCATAACCCTACGTCCATTCGTAGCGCTCGAAACTAACACATTCAGACCAATGCACATTTCATGATAATCACTTTGGCACAGAAGAATCTATGGCAATGCGAGCCGTGATTGCGGAGTAATCGAGATTATGTGCACGCATAAATAACCTACTCCATCAGATAAATCACTCTAGGTAATTTATGCATGCACTCAATCTCGACATGACCACCGAAAAATCTTCTCCGCAATTACGGCTCGCATTGCCATCTACTTAGTATCAAAATAATCGTCGTGAAATGCATGTTTTCTGAATTAGCAGAAAACGCGCGTTTTTATTTTCGTCGTGGTTTTGGTCGTGGGGTTATGATTTTGGGGTTTTGAACGTGAAAGCTAATAAAAGAACTTCATATTTGCGAACCATGTTGCATTTTCTTGAGATGAAGCGGAAATAAGACGGTGTTCTTAGTTTCTGTATAGAAAGACTGGTTGTCTCGCAAAGGCACATTTGGTGCTCCTATGTCGGACAACAACACCAGTGTCACAAATTGTAGTAAAATCACTCTCACTCCGAAACAATATTTCTCAGAGGCCAGGTTCCATTGGAAACAAATATTTTTTTAACGAGCTCTACAATTCCTTATGTTGCTTTCGAAATCAGTCTGTTACGTTTTGTATATATATATATATATATATATATATATATATATATATATATATATATATATATTATATATATATATATATATATATCGACCACCGAGGAGAAGGTCCCGCCGGAGCAATATGGCTTTCTACGGGGACGGTCTACGTCAGATGCGGTCTTATTTGTAGTGCAACATGTATCATATCGCCGCTCAGTGAACGAAATGACATACGCTGCTTTTATTGATTTTAAAACTGCATTCGATTGTCTTCCAAGGGACTGCCTGCTGAACACTCTACGATCAAGCTTTGACATAAAGGGAGCAACTTTTAACATTTTACATGACATTCTAGCATACAACGTCATAACGATTAAAAACGGCGATCACTACGTACAAGAACCCGTAACACAAACAATCGGAGTGGCCCAAGGAGACTCAGCTAGCCCTTTCCTTTTCATTCTGTACGTAACTGGACTCTCGGATCTGCTCCGTAGTCTCAAAGCCCCACACGCTTTCTATGCAGATGACTTGGTTATCCTAGCAAAATCCCGAAATCATCTTCAGTTTTATCTCAACGAGACTACACAATGGTGTGAACAGAACAAACTCTCAATCAAGGAGATCTACGCGACGTAGACCTAAAAACAGCAATGAACTGTTTTAAAATCAAACTTCTCCCGACCATAACATATTGTCTACTGCCATAGCACCGCATTTGACAATAAGTGATTTAAAAGTCCTAGATAGAGTGAAGGCTTGCTTTGTCAAACGTATATTGGGACTGCCTGAAAACGCATCTGCCACACTAGCGTTAGAACTGTGCGGAGAGAGAACACTCACGGAAGACTTGGTTCTCAACAAGGTCCCGTTCAACACAGAAGCATTGGACTCCTACCGAACATTCAGAGAATCAAGAAACATACAGTTTGCCATTGAAAACTACACTGATGGTCCAGCATTTTGTTCTAATAAATGGAAAGAAAGCCGCCAACGGAATCGCACAATTGTGTGCCGAACGACATGGCACGGATACCACCATTTTATATGCATGAAGCCAAATTGTTTTACCATTGAAGAATGCGTATGTAGTTTTTGTGGACAGTCCGATATTGGGCGGTACCACATGCTTGTATGTAAGGAAATTGTTGGAACCTCCCTAACAGCCAGAGTTGATTATATAATTTTAGACCACACTGTTGTGTTGTGACTGTAACTACCAATTCTATGGTGAATAAATCATGAATGAATATATATATATATATATATATAGACATAAAGCAACTAAGAGGTAGAAAGGAGATGATGTACATTAATGGAGTCAACGTCTGGTATATATATATATATATATATATATATATATATACATACATTGTGTCCATTCGTTTCCGCAACCCACAGAGCTACTGAGCAACCAACTCTCGGAGAAGATTTGGGCGCTGGTGCGTGAGTCGAAGATTGCCAAGCTGATCGAGGGCCTCGAGTTCTCTCGGGTGAGCGATCGCGGCAGCCGAATGAAGAGCAAGGTTGTGATTATTCGTTTGGCGAACGACCGCCACCAGCTGCGCGTCATACTCGACCACCAGACGCTCTCGTTGCCCGTCGACGCCCTGCGACGCGTCGACACAATGAAGCAGTGCGCGCACTACCGCAAAGACGACTACTCTCTGAGCATCATCTCCGACGAAGCTGCGCCCGTTCACGTGGCGACCACCGATCGGCGGGCGTTCGAAGATCTCTGGGACGCCGTCAACGCGCTGAGGAGCGTGAGCCTCGACAGTGACTCGGCCCACGCCGACTTCAAGGTTCTCATCGACTTGGAGGTGAAGCTCGCGATGGTGGAGCTCGAAGGCATTCTTCTGCCATCGACCCCGCCGCCCGTACCGCAAGATCCGGACAACTACGAGTTTCGACTGCCACAGCTAAACTGAGCGATTCACTCACTCCTTCTCACTCGTCAGATCATGCATGCCCGAATGCAGGTGACGCCAGGTGATGTCAAAATTCGAGAGCGAAAATAAGTCGCACACGTAGAAGGATTGGATACAGTGAACATACAGAAAAGCCAAGATAGGCAACATAGGTGTGTCAAGGGAAACACAAGCTCGAGATGCATGGGTAAGGCGGCTACTCACGTAACGACTCACAACTCAACTACGCCAGCACAGCCCCATATATATATATATATATATATATATATATATATATATATATATATATGCATATATATATATATATATGCATATATATATATATATATATATATATATATATATATATATATATATATATACATATATATATATATATATATATATATATATATATATATATATATATATATATATATATATATATATATATATATATATATATATACATATAACGCATCCCAATACGTATTAATTGCTTAAGCTATGTATTATAAGCATACAACGAATCGTTTACGTTCGTGTTACAATCGACTGCATACGACTGCAGTGACGTTTCAGAGCAATGCCGCGGTCAAGGCGTAACCAAACATAAAATAGGTTTGAGATAATCTTATTTCACGTTCTGAATCTTTATGAGATTCTTCTGGAAAACCGTAACATCTCCAAATTATAAATGATCGAATACACAATAGAACAAATGGTAACATTTTAAGGTTTTCTTGATAGTGATGTGGTAGCTTAGTCTAAAAGTATGTATATGCTAAGTAACGTCTAACTTTGCAGCACATTTGTTTCAAGCACTACATAATCATTGCTATTTTCAAGCGTATCAAATTTGCGTGTATACATATTGCATCACTGCTCTCAACAAATTTGCAAAAAATACACAAACAAAAAGCAAACAAATCATCCCCAGTGTTTCTCTGTAATAGGTGGAACACCAAATCATACAAAATGTAATCAAATGCTACGATAAAAACATAAATGACCCCACTCTACTTAAGCTTGATAGACAAAATAAAAAGATAAAATATAGTGACAATTCCCTGACAGTTACGAACTCTTGAAAATAAACGGTTTGGTGCCAAACTAAAATAATCATCAATGCCATAACCATAATCCTGGACCTTGATCTTGTGCCCGTTATTCGCATCCACGGTAGCAAGATTAAGATTTCTTTCTAAAAATGCCCTGCGATTGACGTCCTGGACCTAAGAATACTGCACTCGTATCTAATGTGTTCTCGTCTCACATTGTTTGCAAAGCATAAGCATTTTTTACGGACGTTTCGCAGCGGAACTGTGATGTGGATGATGATTGCTAATACCCACGCATATATATAAATATATATATATATATATATATATATATATATATATTTATAAATATTTATATATATATATACATACATATACATATATATATACACATATATACATATATATAAATATATATACATATATATACATATATATATATATATATATATATATATATATATATATATATATATATATATATATTATATATATATATAGCTGGATGAAATCAACTCGGTATGCCGTGCCCACTTCCGCCGCCCTGCCAGAGTTATGTATTTCAATGCCCATAAATACTCAAGCAGCCACGTAGGCGACTGTTGCGTCATGTCATCAAACAGAGAAGGCAGCCGGCCATGCGGAATAAATCTCACAACGGCAAAAAGCCCTAGCAATATCATCTGCAGTTTGTCATCTCCTGCCGCCTTTGCTAGGAGCGTGGCCTACTAATTGTAGCAACCAATAAGCATAATGAAATACGCATACAAAAAACAGTGAAAGAGAGCATTACTTCGAAGGCACGGTCAGAGCAAATATTATTTACCACTGGCAATGAATAATCGTCAACACTGACCAGCCGGCTGCCATTAGCTAGTGGTAGACGAGTCGATATCACCTAGTACTTTGCATGTTCAAAAACAGCAAGTTATCACTCGATAAATCCAAAATTGTTACCATCTGGATAACTGAGATAACCGGTATATATATATATATATATATATATATATATATATATATATATATATATATATATACACAGGATCTTCCAGAATTCATTTACACATGTACACATGTTACATGTAATAATCTTTGGGGCACAACTGGAGGTACAACTCAGCGAAAATATTTTTTAACTGAAACCAGGGGACGGAAATGTCTTCGTTTGGAGTGAGAGCAAAATTACCAAACGTGCTTTTATCAAGCATTTTATCCTGACATATCTTCACTAAATCTTTAATTGTGAGAGCCTCAGTAATCCTATCGACAAACCAATCATACCTGCTGTGTGCGGTGCTTGTAGGAAAATGTTGCATCTGTTGAAATGCATTTAACGTTAACCCAAAGCAGAACCAATGTTGTATTGAAGATAATTCGTAGGAAATAAAATTCTTTGTAATTCTTATGTGTTGGCCTTCACGCCCAATTACCTACTTGAAAAAAATTCTATCCCTTGCTCCATTGGAAAAAATACTTTTTGGTCGAGTTGTACTAGATCCCAAAGTTTGTTGGAGGGATTCAGGGGACCTTATATTTGGACCTTATATATTACGTTCATGCCAGACATATCAGCTGATGATAAGCATACGTTATAAGCAGTGGAGACACAAAACCGTATTAAGAATTCCAATATTTTTGCAAGGAACTTATTGTACAACGACTGGCTAAAAGCTGAGATGGGCATACACACTCCCACTCAAAAATGGTTCTGCCCATTGTAAAGAAAGCCTGCTAGAGTCAAAGAGTAAATAAAACCCATGCGTAAAGGACAATTTTGACAGAGCGTTGTACAGGCCTTCGTAAAGGACAAAAACCCTTTGAAGTTTGCACAGTCGTACGCCACCACACGGTACGCACTTGTAAAAAATATGCAAACAATTCACACATATATATATATATATATATATATATATATATATATATATATATATATATATATATATATATACATTTGTACATGTATACATTGCGCTTCGTACGCTACGTATATATGTATATCCATACATATGTATGATGTCTATGTGCACAAATCGCATTATATATATATATATATATATATATATATATATACATATTTATATAAAACAATTTGTTTATTATCACACGTGTTGTGTAGAAATAGTACAGTTAAAATATGTGCATATGTTTACATACACACATTTAGTCATATAGACTAATAGATATGTAAAACGATGAAGTTATGACGTGGGCCTGGTTCTCTAGACTGGCTAGCGAGGGGACTAGGCTACAGGAGGTAGCATGGTATCTACCGCATGGTAGTTTGCAACGAAGGCACACGCATGAATCGGAGGGATCATATATATATATATAAACGTATGAGGGTGCCTATACGTGTAAACAGACATCTGTATATACCCCATACATATATATATATATATATATATATATATATATATATATAAATATATGAGGGTACCTATACGTGTAAACAGACATCTGTGTATACCCCATACGGATATCATATACACATTTGTACCCTTATATGTATATCCATATATAAGTCGGATGTCGATATATATACATATATATAACAGTGGTGAATAAGAAGAGACAATATTATTTATTAAATGGTGAGGTGTGTATACATATACATATGATTAATACGGTACACAATAGCTGGTGAGGAGCACTGCCAGCCGAGTTTGTCCTCAAGGCAGCCCCTCAGTACGCCTATTATTACTGCCGCATTACCGCGCTGGACTCCTAGTCACAGCCACTGGCGTAAAGAAGTCGACTGCTCGTTCCTCTCCCGTCGTCCGTTCGATTACATTGCCAATCTTCTGGGGGAGCAACCATGCCTCAGGGCCAGGTCCCCCGAGTACTGAATAAATATAGTTCAAATTTGTATATATCAAATATTGTAGATGAACATAACCGCCGCGAGCCATATGCTGGGTAAATGAGGTCGTTAATTGCTGTTCCAATTTGTCAAGAACACTGCGTAATCGGCGCAGCGGGAATTCGCTCTTTATTTAATAAAGGTTGGTCTGCACGCTAAGGGCATATTTTGCACATGTAAAGCAATATGTCATATTTTTAACTCTCCGCGCTGTTACGTTGCCCATCTAACTTATTCTGTCTTTGCCGGTGCTTGTTACCGTAATACATACATTTTTACTTTTACAATGTAATAAAACACTAAGCTTACTTGTAGAGACGCCATATATTTTTATACGAGTTCATTATTTTACAGATCACTTTATGAGGCACCTGTGTTTCGGATTTATGCGTTTTTTTCAATGTAAATTCCATTTCCTGTCCTTTTTTTCTAGGTTCTAAGTCGCGCTAATTTTACGTCCGTTTTACTCTTAACTATTTGTATGCAAGCAAGTTTCCAATTCCGATAAAGATTGTTATATACCCACATGACATCTAAGCATTAATATCTGTATACTTAATATTACTCTGAAATAATTGGTTTATATAAGGAACAACTCCCAGGTATCTGCCCATTATGCGTCGTTTCAGGATCGAATCAGCGACTTGGGGCATCAGAATCGGAGGTCACCTTCACCGCATCATACCGCCGCTGATATGTTTGAGGTTTCATGCAATTGCGATCTATCATTTATACGGGCAATAAGTACGCTACTTATAAACATCAAAGACTGCCTATTTTATTTATTCGTTACCTAGCAGCCGGGGTCAGTATACGCCTAAGTGCAAGAAATATATATATATATATATATATATATATATATATATATATCTACGAGCGAGAACGGAAAATAAACACAAGAGATAGGCCATTGCGTTGACGGAGTCGTTTTTCATTACAAAGTTTGCGCGTTTGTCAGCGTAGGTGCGTCTTCGAGCTAAGTCTAGTGATTATTTTCCCGGGCGATTGTAAAACCGAAGTCCTAGCAATCTAAGAACGTCTCTTGGAAGAGGACGTGGCATAAGCGTCGAACGAGGCCTGGTAACACTTCTCGATTACTCGCCTCAAAAGGAAATCGCATTTACCTTAGTGAATGCGTTTCGGTGAAGCACAACAGTCTGCTGCACTGTTCCATTATTGGCGGAAAAATTTTACTCGCCCACTTAAGCGTAAATGTGCACGTTCGTCTCTTCAAAAAGATACTGTAACAGTCGAACACTGGGCGAAATGATCTGATCCGTCGACAAACTCAGCAATAGCAATGCATTTCATACAGGAGGCATATCACCATATATATATATATAGCCTTTGAAGCAACGTGAAAGTTAACTTTCTTTGCAAACTTCTAATCTTATCTGAAAGAGCCTATTTACGGAAAAGGTGGAGCGAAATGCGCCGGGCTTACCATCAACTGTATACATAATCAAAAACACTTACATCAATCTTAGTGTACCCCCTGCCTAAATAACAATGGTACATTCCGAATTATTATTCCACGTTATATATATATATATATATATATATATATCTTGCAGCCAAAGACATCATTATATATTTAAAGAGAGTACACAGTTGCGACAGTTTCCGTGTGCACCGCGCAACGCATCGACATATACATAGCAGTGACCAACCCAAGTGTCCAAGAGCCCGTTCCACTGCTTTGATAAGCGATTCCACTGCGAAACTCTAAACGCATACGGAAATAGGATAAAACGGCAGAACGAAGCCTTAATCAAAATTCGCAAGTAAGCTCATTCTTAGAGGATCTTCAGATCTCATCCCGAAGTGCCTTCTGCTACTCACTTCTCGTTACAGTTAGTTGACAATGCTATGCTACTGATGAAAAATAAGCAAAACAGATAATCAACGAAAGGAAATAACAGATCGGTCTAGAGTCAGATTAGACTCCAATCCACTGAAGAATAGTTTAGATCAACATAAATGAGATCAATATGGTGGAATCAATTAATTATTGAGCATTTTGTGAGCAATGCATCGGGCCATTAGCTCAATATGCACTAGATAACCGACCCGCTCACCTAATAATCATCATACGAGGTGCTTGAGCAACATTTTCCCGAATCGAATATCAGTTCCCTTGGATGAGTCAAGGAAAAATGGTTTTCTTTTTCAGTGACGGAATCTTCAGTAAAGAAATACACTCACGTGTGCAGCTTTAAACAAAATCAAAATACGCAGCTCGTTTATTGGAGCAGCAATTAATGGCACAGCTAGCATTTTGATAAATAACAATAGATATATAGACGTATGGTAAACGCGACTTTACAGCGAATGATTTTCAGGTATGTGCTTGCGCCCAATCCGCAGTGGCGACAAGTAGAGTATTCTACAGAGCGGGACTCTGCCATGGCAATCTCGAACAGTAGACCAACATAGATCCGAATTTGGCTATGGATGACTTTGTTTTTCATCGTTAGTCTGTTGGGAATTGTGCAGCTGCTACATTTGTTTGGCTGGAGAAAGCCCACATAAATGTGTGAACGCATTCTGTATCAGAACGCTGTGACCTGATAAGAGGTTACAACGACGTAATGACATTCCGTAATTTCGGTCTAGCTAGCACGAAATACCAGTGGGCTTGATTATTTCTAGAGCTTCCTTCAGCGTCATGAACGCCAAGCTTACTTCACGGGAAAAGTCCCATCAGGATTTAACCTAAGAAGTTTCATCCGCGAAATAGAATCTCATAATGCGGTCTTTCATTATACAGGACCATAATGTGTACCTAAAGCTGTATCAAACCTTAGTGGTACCAAAGTGGACTTATTGCTGTCACGTATGGGTGCCATTCTATAAACGAGATGTTGACCTTTTGCAGAGCGTGCAGGATAAGTTCGTGAAACGAGTTGCTCGCCGGTGTTGTCTACCACGCGAGCGTATCACATTGCCTAGTGTTAGTGAATACCAATCCCATGCCGATTACCGCATGTTTAAACAACTAGTGCGTCAGAAACTTATTACTAGGTATTTTGTTCTAAGACCAAATAATCTCCGGAGCGGCGTTTCCATCCACCCCCACGAGATTGCTCGGGTGGAAGTTGTAAACAACACGTTTGCCTGGAGGATTGCACGTCGTTCACAGATTGAAAACGACTTTGCTTCTATTGTAATACCCCTTTTTCAATAAAGGTGATATGATATGATATGAAATTAAGAAAACGTTTAATATAAAAAATCGCGTCGGTACGAACCCACTCGACCTGAATAAGCGGATTATTTAGATATTTCCCTTTTGCACGTAGACTCCTCGCTCTGGTTATATACTTTTGTGCCAGATGTTACGTTTCCGCTCTTCTTTGGAAATTGTCTTCTCGTGGTCAAGCGCATTTTATTTGGCGACAAAAAAGTGTTACAACTCCGCAGAATCGAAAAAAGTTGTCACCACTAGGAACTCGAGATAGATCCATGACAATATAAATTTCAACTGCAATCGGATGCATTACACCATTCCTCGGTACGGAAGTCGTTTGAGGAAAACTTTTCGCATTTGGTTCAAGCAGCAGATGGCCTCATGGTGCTCTCTCTCTCTCTCCCCCCCCCCCCACACACACTCTTTCTCTATCGCTCTCTCTATTTGTATCTGCCTGCCTTAGATCTCTGAGTCGTCGCCTAACCACCAGCACGCAGTTGGCCACAGAAAGAATGGCATGATGAAAACGATGCCTATGCCGCCACTGCCGATGATGTTCTATGGCCGGCCAACAAAGAAAGACGTCGATTGGTACCAGTCTTTGTCATTCGTCCATCTATCTCTTCATTCATTACTTATTATTGGCCATAGGCTGCCATCCATTCGCCAAGCGGTCTCCTCGAGACGACAACCAATGATGATGACGACGACGACGACGACGACAACAACAACAACAACAACAACAACAACAACAACAACAACAACAACAACAACAACAACAACAACAACGACAACAACACTAACAACGGATCAGATGCCACACTATCGAGCTGGATGGAGGACAACAACGAGGCCTCTTCTGGTGCTGGAGCTGCTGCCGCTGCAGCCTCTGTGGCCACGGCGGCTACGACTGAGAATGGCTGCGAGGCGGCCTGATGTGCCGGCGCGATGTCTGCGTGGCCTGGTCAGGCCATCTGAACAGGCCCTGATCGTGTGGGCCCTGGGTGGTGATAGGGGTGCTCAGTTGAGCGCCAACCCTCTCCATTATGTTCGGCGTCATGCGTCGACCAAGACGAAATTTCTCCTTCCGTTGTTGATCGTCGCTGTCGCTGTCGTCGTCGTCGCCGTGATAGGTCGACGCGATGATAGCCTCGCGAACATTCAGTTCTTGTTCGCTCCGGCAATCATCTGCACGGACCACGGACCAAACAAACAGAAGATACAAGCCTACGACTGTGGTTCGCACTGTTGTGCGATTGCTGCTGCTGCTGCGTATTTGTTCGGCATCGCGTTCAGAGCCCGCTTTTCTTCACGGCACAGCCGAGCAAAAGTATGCTTCCTATTACTGCTAGACTGTGAACGATCCCCGCCGAGCAGGCGGGTTCGCAAGCGATATATCGGCCAAGAGAAAGGAAAAAAAAAGAGAGAGAGATAGAGAGACAGATAGAAATAGACAGCAAATGACACACAGAGATCATCTTACGACCAGCCATATTCCAGCGTTCGTCGAAATGCCAGTCCAGCACAACAACTTGCGGGACATCGACACTGAATCGGAATGAAGGTTTGTCCTGGATCGATTACAGCCAGCCAAGCAGGCAACGCTATAGGCGGCTCTACTCCGTTTGTTCACCAAACTCAAGCATGACAAGACGATTCGGACGACATGCGTAACAAGGAAAGCAGGAACTAGAATAATTGGAGCATTACTACTGCACATAACAACCATAACAACAAACAATAACCAAACAGTGCCAGAATAGCGGTAACAATAAGGTCGTCAATAGCGACACTTATGAAACAATAGCAATAGAAACAGTTTATGGTATAAAATAGATATCATACATCGATACTCCATCGAACGTTTACATCCTCCAAAAGAGCACCGCAAAAATGGTGCATAGACAATTCGCGAAATGTGAATCCAACTAAAAATGCTCGGACAAGGAGAACAGGAAAAAAACAGAAGCGTGAAGGTTATTTTGGAGCGAAGGAAAAGGTAGTGTGACACAATCAATGACACACTTATAATCTAACATTATCTATATCTTGTTGAAGCTTTCGGCAACCAACTTAGTTTTCGATTTGGCAGTACAATTTAGATCATCTGCGTATGTAAAGACCAATGATATCTAGACCAATATCAAGTACAAATGTTGCATGTAACTATAGTGGTGCACAGCCACCTTGAGGTACCCCCCGCCCCAAGGGTGCAGGGAGCAAGTGACTGAAATCACAATCCAACCTCGCGCGAAATGACCCATTGCGTAAATACGATACCAGTTCACCGTGAAACTCAGTTTCTCGTTGCGCAGTGCCCAGTTAC